>JACEEZ010009006.1:0-2500 GCA_016584305.1 Chionoecetes opilio
TTTAGCCCCAAAGGGAGGGCCTTTAAGGTTTTGCCCAGCGGGGGGAAAAGGGGACCCCCCTGCATTTTCCCAAAAAACATGGATGGTAAATAAGGTTAAACCAGGTGTGGGGGAAATCACAATGAAGGTACTTTGGGAAAAATCCTATGGTTAGTTTTGGAGCTACTAAAACGTAAAAATTACTCGGAAACCCATCTAGCATTAACTACAAAAAAGAGTTGGAAAATAGCGGGCGGGAACAGAAAGGTGACACCCCACACCACCAAAGGGTCTCTCCCACAGGGCACGCCCACGCCCCTCCACAACGGGTTTACTTTTTTTTATTGGGTCTTTTTAGAGCAAACTCAATCGTGGTGGTCCTCGCTACCCTCCAACACCTTTTTAAAACCAACTGCTCGCCCCAACACACTATAGGGGGAATCACCACACCCACTCCGCCACTCCACTCCTACAAAAACCCCCCTTTTCCTGTGAAAACTTTTCTCGAAAGGCACAGGGGGCCTTGCTGCACCCAAAAAGGGAGCTGATGTGGCAATACAAAACAAATCTATCAGAACCCCCAAAAATATTTTCAAGTACTATATTTATCTCTTTTTTTCTCCCCTTTCTGTAAAAGCGCGGAAGATGAGCTCCCTATGCTGCGTCCCGAGCCGGGCCCTAGCGTCTGAAAACCTTGGAGCGTTTTGAAAACTCTGGGAATTTGCAGTTTTTTGATTGGGGATTATTTAAAAAACGTGACTGGTAAAAAAAATGACGACTATTTTTGATATACTCTTAATGGCTAGTTTTTGTTGCATTAAATCGATGTGAAAGGGGTTTTGGCGATTACTTTAAGAAATTTTTAAAGTTGGTTTTTTTGGCTTTTTACCCTTGTTTCCCTTTTGTCCGTTTGTCTCTAGTTCTCTCTTCCCTCTTCAAAATTTTAGCTGAAATTTCTTTTCTCCTCTCTCTCTCCTCTCTCTCTCTCTTCCCCCTCTCTCTTCTCTCTTCCTCTCCTCTCCCCTTTCTTTTCCCCTCTCTCCCCCCTCTCTTCTCTCTCTCAATGCAAAAGCTCTCTGCGGGAAAGTGTTTATTTAACTCATAAACGGCAACATTTTCTCCCTTTGTGGGCTAAAAGAGAGAGAAAAAGAGAGAGAGAGAGAGGAGAGAGAAGAGAGAGAAAAGGAGAGAAAAAAGAGAGGAGAAGAAAAAAGAAAGGGGGGGGCGAAGAAAGAAAGATAGGAAAGAAGGGAGAGAAAAAAAAACAACCAAAAATTAGACAAATGGGTTTTTTTGGGGAAAAATATAATTGTTACAGAAATTTTCAAAATCGGGAAAAAGACAAAAGGGGGAAAGGGAAAAAAAAAAAAATAGAAGAGTTTAAAAAAATTATTTTTAGAATGTGCTTTTAACAAGAAAAAACAAATGGAAAAGGGGAAAAAAAAAATTTTAATGATTACAATTTTAAAACCTTTGATTTTAGTTTCCATTTTTGGCTTTCCCCCCCAAAGTACTAACACAAGGGTAAAAAACAAAAAAATGATTTCAAGAGTTTTTTCTACTTATTTTAAGACCCCAAACTACCCTCCTTTTTTAAGCTATTTTATCTATAATTTTAAACAAAAAATTCAAATTCTTTTCTATCCTTTTCCTCTTTTTCTTTATCCCCCCTTCCTTTGTTTTCCTTATTCCTTTTCCCCTCCCTCCTTTCTTCTTTCTTTCTTTTTTTCCCCCTTCCCTCGAACCCCTTTTTCCTTCTCCCTTTCCATCCTCCTTTTCCTTTCTTGATCCCTTTCTTTCTTCGCTTCTTCCTCTGCCATCCACTTTTTTTTTCTTCCTTCCCTTCTTACCTCCTTCCTTTTTTCCTTTTTTTTTTTTCTTTCTTCCCTTCCTTCTCTGCCACCCACTCTGTTCCTTATTCCCTTATCTACCTCCCCTTTCTTCATTTTTCCTTTTTTCTTTTTCCCTTCCTTCCTTGCTATCCACTTGTTTCTTCATTCCCTTCTTTACCCCCTTTCCTTTCTCTTCCTTCCCTTCCTCTGCCATCCAATTTTTTTCCCTTATTCTTTTCTCTATTTTCATTCCTTTTTTTCTTTTTTCCCTTCCCCTCTTCTGCCATCCCTCTGTTCCTTCTTTCCCCTTCTTTAAACCTCATTCCCTTTCCTTTCTTTCTTCCCTTCTGTATTCCCCCCCTCCTCTTCTTTGTTCCCATCCCCCATAGTTTTTTCCGCCTGTGAAACCCGCATCAAAAAGGGCCCTTTTGTCTTTTTTTTTTTTTTTTCCCTTTTTTTTTTTGCTTGGATAATTTTTTTTCCCCTATTTTCTTCCCATTTGCCCTCCCTTTTTTCCTATTAATCTTTTTATTCTTTTTTGCCCTTTTTTCCCCTTTTTCCCCCTATATTTTTTATTTCTTTCGTTTTTCTATCCCCTTTTTGCTTTTAAATTTTTTTCCTGTATTTTTTTTTTTCCCACTTTTTTCACCCCTGTCCCATTTCTATTTTTTTTTATTTTCTCTCATTTT
>JACEEZ010009006.1:7500-10000 GCA_016584305.1 Chionoecetes opilio
TTTGTATATGTTGGATAAAGTTTCCGTCACAGCTGAGGATAATTCCTAGGTCTCTTATATGCTCCTTGGTGTCTATATGTGAACCGCCCGGGTGCTGGCCAAACGTGTGGGGGCATTGTATTTAAATTTTCCCCCTGAACTGTAATGTATATGCTCAAATTTGTTGTCATTGAAGGCATGTTATTTTGCTCTGCCCACGAGTAAAGTGATCCCAGATCAGTTTGTAGTTGTTCGGCATCAGATACTGAAGAAACTTCCTTCAGTACCCTGGTGTCTCAGCAAAAGAAGTTTACAGACTGTGAAAAGACTTTGTCTTTTTTATGTCGGAGATGTGGATCAAAAATAGCAGAGGTCCAAGGACCGATCCCTGTGGCACTCCACTGTTGACCCACTGACGACTAGACACTGCACCCGCCAGCCGCTACACACTGCTCCCTGTCATTTAAGGAACGAGTGCAGCCACATCCCAAAGCTTTCAGTAATGCCCATTTGTCGTATCTTGTGTAGTAAAATCCCGTGGTCTACCTTGTAAAAGGGCCCTTTCGCAAAATCAAGATAGACCACATCAACATTTTTGTTATATTCCACGCTTTTCTAAAATTGTTTCATAGTGGGCGAGCATTGGGAGAGGCATGAACGCCCAACGCGAAAGCCATGTTGGTCCTTTGTTCATTTTGTTATTTTGTTCGAGATATTGAGCCATGTTCTTAACCATTATTCTCTCCAAGATTTTAAAAATTTGTGGGGGGTTTAAAGGCAACTGGTCGAAAATTTTTTTGCTTCTGTCTTCGACCCTCCCTTGTGGATTGGTGTAAATGTTGCACTTTTTAATTGCTTTGGTATTATTCCGGATTCTAATGAAGTTCTATAAAGAGAGAGCAAAGGAACGCCAGCTCTTTAGCACAACGTTTAAAGAGCACAGCAGGGAATTTGGGTCGGGTCCAGCTGCCGAGTTAGTAGTCAACTCTTTAATTGCTCCTTCTATGATGTCTCTGCTTAAAGTTATGTCCGTCAGTTTTGATGTGCAGTCAGTACCTTGGCGAAAAAAGTCCATAGGTGAGTTGATTATTTTGTCTTTCACGGGGTTGCTGAAGACACTTTTGTACTGGAGCAGTAGTTCTTAAAACAATCTCCTTGGGTTCATTTATGGTTCTGCCGTCTGAGTCAGTCAGTGGGCCACACTCGCTCTCATTACTGACTTGTTTGCGGCATACTTTGTAAAAGTATTTGGGATTGGTTTTTTAAAACATGCCAAGCTTGTATTTCTTTCCGGTCATCTTCTAATTTAACTGATCTTTTAAGTTTTTCTTCTATATGGTAATTTTGTTTTCAGTTTGTGTTAGTATTTCATTGTTGTTGGTGTTCTTGAGTTTTTTTCTTAGTTTTTGTTCTCTTTCGCATCAGAATTTCGGTCCCTTGGTATGTTACCCTTATAAGGAGAGGTCTTATTTTGACGATCTCCTCAACGGTACATATTTCTCTGATATTTCCAAGCATTTCGTCGTCAGTATGTCGTATTGGACCTCAGGGTCGCAGTCTTTCATGAGTGGTCCCATTTTACTTTTACCGAGGTCTCTCCTTAAACTTTCCCATCAGACTGACTCGCTGTGAAGTTCATTCGGCTGAAATTTGGGCTTGTTGTGCTGCACTGGGAATTCTAGGTTGCATATTTGTAGATACGCTGGTCGTCAGGGTTATGATGTTATGATCTGAGAGATTAGTTTTGTTTACAGAATATTATGTAAGAGATCATCATTGTTTGTCATCACAATGTCCAGTATGTTGTCACCTCTTGTGGAGTGTTTGATGACTTGTTGTAAACAGAAATCCTCCGCAAAGTTCAAGACAGCTTTCTGCCTGAGTCCGCATGTCCCCTTCCCCTCCAAATACACTCTCCAACTCCCAGTCTAAAGAGCGGGAAGTTTAGATCATCAGTGAGCATAATGGTAGGCATGGGTGGTGGTAGTGGAGTTAATTACTTCTCTAATCTTTGTTAGTAGGTCATTAAATTATTTGTTGGGCACGCTTTGGGGGCCTGTATAAAATTTTATATACCAATCAAGGTCTTTAATGTATAGTACCAGGGGTTTATGTGTACAAGTTTGATTCTGAGTGGAGAACTTGTGTCCTAGCTGCAAAGTGGTCATCCACGTAGGTGATGACACCGCCTTTTTTCTTTTGTTTTGGTCTGTTCCGTTTCTATATGGTACAAAGTTTGGTATTTTTATTTCAGCTTCTCTGATTTCTTCTGTTTAGGTGTGTTTCTGTAGGGAGATTATACAGGCATTTTTCAGTTTGTGCCCTTTCTGTGAGTAATTTATTTTGCCTCTAAATTTGTATGGTAATAGGCCAGCAATATTTAGAGTGATTATTTTATAAAGGCTGTCGGCATTGCTGCCACCTTTGTTTTCTGGTATCCTTGTTTGCGGTTGCGTGGGGCCCCACTGCCACGGCACTGCTTTTCAGATTTGCAGTATATGTTGCTGTACTTGTTGCATTT
>JACEEZ010009006.1:15000-36634 GCA_016584305.1 Chionoecetes opilio
CCCTTCCTCTCCTCTCTCCTCTTCTCTCTCTCTCTCCTCTCTCTCTCTTCCTCTCTCTCTCTCTTCTCTCTCTCGCGAGTCAGAAAAAAGGGGAAAAGACAGAGAAGGGAAGAGAAAGACGTGAACTTTTCCCAATTTTTTTTTTCCTTCCTTTCCTCTCCTTGCTCTTTCTTCCTTAAGTCTCCCTTAGGAATCGGTTCAATGGTCGATTTAAAGAATGTTTATTTTCTATATACCCAAAAATGGACCCCCATGAATGTATATGAATAGATTTTAAGCGTTTTTTTAATTTTTTCAATTCTTTATTACAAACTACCCCAAAATCTTACCCCCAAAACAAACCCCAAAATTATCTTCCATATTCCCAAAAAAATAGGACGTTAAAAGATAAAATTAGATTTTAAAAGGATTTTTTTTCTCTTATTTTCATATTTAAACCGACTTAAATTTTGTGCATGAATACAAATAGAGCAATTTTTGTCTCTTTATTTCTCTGTTAAATAAAATCCTTCCTGAACAGACGACACTTACCGCTATCTTAACTCTACTTTTTACTTTCCAAATTCTTACTTTTAACTTTTTTACTTTTTTCTTTTTTATTCTTCTTTGCTTTTTTTTCTTACTTTTACATTTTTTATTTTTATTTTACTTTTTTTATTTTAGTTTTTTTTACTTTTCTTACTTTCTTATTAAGCTTTCTTTCTTTTACTTTTCTTACTTAAAAATTTTTTACTCTTTACTTTTCTTACTTTCTTACTTAAACTTTTTCACTTAAACTTTTTTACTCTTTTTCATTTCTTACTTTTTTATTTTTCATTTTTTTACTTTCTTTCTTTTTTTACTTTTTCTTTTTTTACTTTTTTTATTTTACATTTTCTTTCTTTTTTACTTTTTTTACTTTCTTTTCTTACTTTTTACTTTCTTTTCTTTTCTTCTTTACTTTTTCTTTTATTTTCTTACTCTTTTATTTTTCTTTCTTTTTCACATTTTTTTTTACTTGAATTTTTTACTCTTTTCTTTTTTTTACTTTCTTACATTTTTCCTTATTACTTTTTATACTCTTTACATTCTTATTTTTTTGCCCGTCAGGGGGGCAAGGTTATAGAACTGAGTTCGCATGGGCAGCTCCCCCTTTCATTCGGGCAGGGGGCAGTCCCCCTAGTTCATGCTGACGTGGCGGCGCTTTGTATAGTCAATAACCTTGTAGTTGGTACTTGCAAAGTGTCTAGATAGGATGAAAATCTTATCTTATCTTCTTACTTTTCTTTTATCTCAACTTTGCCAAATTCTTTAACTATCGTTACCTTCTATCTTTACCTTTTACTTTCTTACTTCCTTACTTTTATTACTTTCTTACTCTTCTTACGTTCTTACTTTTCTTTTATCTCAACTTTGCCAACTTCTTTAACCATATTGTAGTGACTCTCGTCTACATGGTGTGATGACACGCTGGTTTGGTTGGTGGATGTTTATTGGAGACAGACGTTGTGTATGGTACAGAGGTCTGAGTTGAAGTGGGTGTCTCAGGAATGGAATGGAATATAAAAAGAGAAAGCAGGAGATGGGGAAGTGGGGACAGGGAGAAGAATAGATGGGCGAGAGAAAGGAGGCTAGTAAGAGAAAAAGTCTCCGGGGCTTGACCCAGGTGCTGTATGTGTTTGTATGTTGTTGTTGTGAGTCAGTCTCGACATAACGACACGCTTTCCCGTCTCGCACGAGCAAACAGAAACCACTCTGGGACGGCTTGGCAGGACATGGGCCTCGGAAGATGGTGCCCCGGACACACCCAAGACAACCCCGCGCCCACCCCCGCCGCCCACCGCAGGGTTCTTCAGTTTTGTTTTGATCTTCTTGTTCTTCTCTTTCTTTCTTCAGGCTTGACTTGTTTTCTTCGTTCTTCTTTCTTTCTTTCTTTCTTTCTTCTTCACTTCTTTCTTCTTATCTTGTTTTTGTTTTTTGTTGCTTGTCTTGATTTGGGTTATAGATTTTGCTTGTTCTATCACTGCCATGTACGCGCGCACACCCCCAAACGCCACGGCACCCCGCACGGGCGGCTGGCGTCATTCTCCATCCCATCTCCCGCGTCCAACATATACCACAAGGAGGAAGGAATATGTGAAAAATTTAGTGAAAGAAGTCTGAGATTAAAAGTGTTTTTTGTTTTGTTTTATTTTTACCAAAGATTGGACAGGGGAAGAAGGACTCCGTAGAGCGGAGGGACCTACAGTTTTTCGTGGGATCCGAACCACTGATAGAGAGGGGAAGGCGAGCGGAACGGAGTGGATTGTTAGAGTATAAAGTTTTGCAGTAGCGTAAAAAGGGTAAGATTACCTCCGTATAGCAGAGGGGTCATTGGATTTAATGTGGCCTCGTCCGAACCACGGTAGGATAGTAGCAGTGAGTTAGAGGAGGGGGAGGGGGGGGGGAGTGGAACGGAGTGGATTGTAGGAGTAAAAAGTTTTGTAGCAGCATAAAAGGGGGAACAGAATACCTCCGTAAAGCGAAGGGGTCATTGGAATTAATGTGGCCTCGTCCGAACCACGGAAGGATAGTGAGAGTAGCTGAGAAGGACAACGAAGAGACTTACGACCGAATTGCATCCCCACCGACCGACAAAAGTTTACAACCCGACGGACGATCCGAAAGACAACCAGTCTTCATCCCCGCTGTGTGTGTGTGTATCCAGGTCTGCTCCCCCGCGGGTGTGGAGGCCGTCGGTGATGACGCAAGGGTCCGGGTCTCGAACTTTACCATGTTGCCTTGCGCCGCCATCAGTCTTGGCTTTCCTGTGAGACTCGCACGGAGGGAGGACAGATGGTTAGAGAGTGTGGTTAGGGGGGGGATCCTTGCGGAAGACGGGCCGTCGGCGGCTGCGCTGGTCACGGTCATTTAGCCGTGGCCACCCATGGCCTGTCAGTCTTGGCCCGCCTGGAAGGAAAACCCTCCGGACCCTGAACCGTAGGAAGAGGTGCAGGGCGTTGCACGCAGCACCAGCATTATCAAAAAAATAACTTTTGAAAACAGAAAATATGAATACAAAGCTATAAGACAATAAGTGAGAAAAAACCGCCGGGACCGACTGCGTGCCTCGCCCTGAGGAAGCCTGTTGGAAGAGTGTGGTTAGTTAAGGACAGGAAAAGGATAGGGTCGTGGCTGAGTGAACTCTGTTGAGGAATCCGTTCGTGGCAGAACGTGGTCGCGGCCTGGGCTGCTGCGACTCGCCACTGCCAACGGTTGGCACATCTCTAAAACAATACCACTGAGAGTACGTAAGGAAGGTCTGGCCAGGGGCCTGGACCTCCCCGGTGTGAAGCGGGTGGAAAAAAAGGGGTTAGTGGAAATAACAGGAGTTAGTGAGAAACAGTGAGGTGATTATGTGTAGATTGGAAGTGGGGGGTTGGGGGGTGTCTCACCATGAGACACCCTTTATAAAGGGCCGCGCTACTCGAGGCAATGGTGACCTGACGCCTGCATACCAGAGAACAACTGGCTACGGGTCGGCTGAGGTCGAGATTAGTGTATTGGCTTGGGAGGTAATTAGCCAGATGTGGTGTGACTCACCACAGTACTCTCCTTCCTCAAAAAAAAAAAAAAAAATTATACATATACTTATAAAAAAAACATAGAGGTGCCAAGTGCCGAGGTAATGTAAGTAAGGTACTGTCCATTCTTCACGTTTCAGCGGGGAGCTGAAGATCAGAAGGAGGTGCCGAGGGTCGCTGTCACAAGATCTTGCAGGGAGACTTGCGAAACTAGGTGTCTTCGGGGGAAAGGCGAAGTGTCCTAAGAAATCGGCTCCCAAGATAGCTTGTGTTGCTCTGCTGAGCCCGTACGTTGCAGGGCCTTGCAAGTAGCAGGAGGCTGCAGGACGCAGGATGGGGCCGCAGGAAGCAGCGTAGGAGCAGGGGCGAGGAGTAGCACTTTGGCGGCAGGAGACAGGGCTGTGGTGCCCTTAGAGTGGATGGTGGCTAGTGGCGCTGGTGACGGTGACGGCGGCGAGGGGCAAGCCTAGGGGCGGCTGCAGGGGTGGCGCCAGGGGCGGCGTCGGCTTCGTCAAGCATAGCGGCTGGGGCTGCTAGGGGCAGCCAGCGTGAGGCGTAGTGTGCAGAGATGGGTGGCCTGTAGGCGCGCTGGGCTGGGTGGCGTGTAGGCGCGCTGGGTGGCGTGTAGGCGCGCTGGGTTGGGTGGCCTGTAGGCGCGCTGGGCTGGGTGGCGTGTAGGCGCGCTGGGCTGGGTGGCGTGTAGGCGCGCTGGGCTGGGTGGCGTGTAGGCGCGCTGGGTTGGGTGGCGTGTAGGCGCGCTGGGCTGGGTGGCGTGTAGGCGCGCTGGGCTGGGTGGCGTGTAGGCGCGCTGGGCTGGGTGGCGTGTAGGCGCGCTGGGCTGGGTGGCGTGTAGGCGCGCTGGGTTGGGTTGGCGTGTAGGCGCGCTGGGCTGGGTGGCGTGTAGGCGCGCTGGGCTGGTGGCGTGTAGGCGCGCTGGGCTGGGTGGCGTTGTAGGCGCGCTGGGCTGGGTGGCGTGTAGGCGCGCTGGGCTGGGTGGCGTGTAGACGCGCTGGGTTGGGTGGCGTGTAGGCGCGCTGGGCTGGGTGGCGTGTAGGCGCGCTGGGTGGCGTGTAGGCGCGCTGGGTTGGGGTGGCGTGTAGGCGCGCTGGGCTGGGTGGCGTGTAGGCGCGCTGGGCTGGGTGGCGTGTAGGCGCGCTGGGCTGGGTGGCGTGTAGGCGCGCTGGGTGGCGTGTAGGCGCGCTGGGTTGGGTGGCGTTTTAGGCGCGCTGGGCTGGGTGGCGTGTAGGCGCGCTGGGCTGGGTGGCGTGTAGGCGCGCTGGGCTGGGTGGCGTGTAGGCGCGCTGGGCCCGGGTGGCGTGTAGGCGCGCTGGGTGGCGTGTAGGCGCGCTGGGTTGGGTGGCGTGTAGGCGCGCTGGGCTGGGTGGCGTGTAGGCGCGCTGGGCTGGGTGGCGTGTAGGCGCGCTGGGCTGGGTGGCGTGTAGGCGCGCTGGGTGGCGTGTAGGCGCGCTGGGTTGGGTGGCGTGTAGGCGCACTGGGCTGGGTGGCGTGTAGGCGCGCTGGGCTGGGTGGCGTGTAGGCGCGCTGGGTGGCGTGTAGGCGCGCTGGGTTGGGTGGCGTGTAGGCGCGCCGGGGTGGGAGTAGCACGTGGCGGCGCGGCAGGTGGCAGGGCTGTGGCAGGGGCCTCGCGGCTGGGGCTGCAAGGGCGGCGCGGCGTGGGTGGCTGTGGCGCCCGCGCTGGTCACGTCTGGGTGAGGCAGGTCGCGGCTGTGGCGCTGGTGAGTAGCACGTGGCAGCGCGGCGCGGCAGGTGGCAGGGCCGCGGTGCCCTTAGAGTGGATGGCAGCCCGTGGCAGGCGGCGGGCTGACGGGGGGGCGAGGGGCAGGCCCCCCCCCTGCCCTCGGCTGGGTGTTCGAGGTAAACTCCGCCCGGCCCCCAAATGTAGTGCTCTCGCCCTACAGGGTTGGGGATACCCCGGCGGGTTTTGGGTTTTGGGGGTTTTTTATTGGAGAAAACTTTGTTTTATGGTACAGAGGTCTGATTTGAAGTGGTTTCTCACCATGAGACCCCTTTTTATAAAGGGCCGCGCTACTCAGGAAAATGGTGCCCTTTGACGCCTGCATACCAAAAACACCCGGCTAGGGGGTCAGTGAGGTCGAGATTAGTTTATTGCCTTGGGAGGTAATTACCCAAAGTTTGTGGTGGGTCACCCCCAATAATCCCAAGGGCGCCCGCTTTAGCCTCATCCCACCCAAAACCCACGACCAGCCTTCCTAGTCCCCATCCCTTTAACCCCATACCCAAAGCAATAAGTATTTCCGAAAGGTCTTTTTTTTCCCCTTAACATCCATCTGAAACAAAAAAAAAACACCATTATATGAAAAAAATTTATTTAATTCATTATTTTTTACTTTCATTTTGGTTATCCCCCTCTCTTCTCTCTCTTTCTCCCCCTCTCTCTCTCTCTCTCTCTCTCCTCTCTCTCTCTCTCTCTCTCTCTCTTCTCTCCCCTTTTCTTCTCTCTCTCTCTCCCCTCTCTCTCTCCTCTCTCTCTCTCTCTCTCTTTTCTCTCCCCTCTCCTTCTCTTTTATTTAATCACTCCCTCCTTAAAGCCCCGTCCACACTGTGCCTAAGGGGTACCGGGGAACTGTCCCCCGGGATAGGAACTGTCCCCGGGGGATATCGGCGACTTTTTTCAAATTTTTTTCACGTCAGGGGGGAGCCCAAATTGTCGGCACAGTTTTAGTCTTGATTTTGATACAGTCCCCAAAAATATCAAAAAATTTAAGTTTTTAATCATTTTTCTGCATTCAGGGTTTAAAATACCAAAATAAATTAAAACTATAAAAAGATTTTAAATTTGGGGGGAAATTACTTGAAAAAGTTGTCAACCCCCTTCCCCGACTGGGCCCCCCTTGGGAAACCCTTTTTGACCGGGCCGCAGCATCGAAAAGGACGAAAGGGCGATCGCAATAGTACGGCCCTGGGTTTGCCCTTAAAGCCCACCTTCCCCTTTCCTCCCTTAATTCCTCTTCTCCCCATTCCATCCTTTCCCCCTCAAATTTTCACCCTTTTGTTCGAGACAAAACATATAGGAGCCACGAAAATATATATATATAGGGAGCTTCCAGCAATACCTTAAACCCTATAAAAGACTTTAAATGGGAGAAATATACATGAAAATTGTCTACAGCCTCCTCCTGACCCCCGCCTCTTTGGGAGATTGGCGCGAAGAATACCCTACCCCCCCCTTTCCCCCCCACGGGGAGAGCCCCACGGGGAGGCCTCCCCCCGTCGTCGTTCCCCGAAAAAAAAAAAGAGTAGCGAAATTTAAAAACCTTTATTTTACTTGAAAGATAAAAGGGCAAAAAACAACGCTAAAACCCAGGGTAGCTATACATTTATATAAACGACTGTGGCTGAAATCTTCAGTGGCCCATACAAATAAAATAGTGTCCCTATAATTCGAAATTTAAAATGGCGCCTGGCAAAATTTTATGCAGGGGGGCCCCTTTTGGGTGTTATATTTTTACGGTAGTATTTACGTATTTATTTTTTTTAAGTTTATTTTAGTAATCATAAATAAATGCTTGGGGGTCGAAAACCCGAACGGGATTTCAAGGGGGTTTCTGGTGTTTTTTTTTTTTTTTTTTTTTACATCCAAGGAACGGGCCCAAAAAGGGCCCCACAACAAAAATGGGTAACAAAAAAAGCCCGTTTATTTTGCCAGTCCCATAAGAAAACAGTGGGGGAATAAAAATAAAAAAAAAGGGGGTGCCAAATTTATTTGGGGAATAAACTTAGTGTGTTTTATATTATATATATATATATAATATATTTTAATTATAATATATTTTTATATATTCTATATATAAAAAATTAATATTTTAATTTTTTTAAAATATTATATATATAAAATATATATACATGATGTTTCGGGGTGCAGAGACCCCCTGGTATATTTGGGGGTTTTTTATGCGCAACTTTTCGCCAAGGCATTTTGGCATCATAGGCAAAAAAGGGAAAAATTTTAATATTTTTGTAATGCTAAAAAGCGAACATTTTAAAAAAATTAATTCTAAAAAACAAAAAAATATTCCAAATTTTTTTCTAAAATTATAACTAAAAAAAAAATATAATTTGTTTTAAAAGGGGAACCTTGGTGTGTATGCGGTCGAGTTGGTAGGGAAATGAATGAACCTATTTTTTGGGTGACATTTCAGCTTGTGTGGGGGCGCCCCAAAAACCGAGAGCCCGGGAAATCGAAACAGTGGTATCATTTAAAGTATAGTATTTGGGTTGTGAAATGGGGGGTTTTATTAAGATGGGGGGACAAGTGCTTGTGGTTAGCTTCTAAAAATTTAGTGTCCTAGGGTGTGGGGCCTTGGATGGGATACAAAATCTTTCCATAAAAAAAGGGTGTCTAAATCCTTTTGAGGGTGAGGGGATTGCAAAATTGCGAAGGTGAAAAAAATGGGTCGACCAGTACGTGCAGAACCCCTTTTTATGCTCAAAAAAGCCAAAGGGGTTTTGTTTCCCCTTGTCGTTCCCCGACGTTCTAGCGTTACAATTTAGAACATTTGAATTCGTAAATTATTTTTAGAAAAAGGGCTTTGGGTATAGAGTCTTTATATTTGAAATGATTTCTTGGGGAAAGGGAAAATTTTAAAAAAAAAATTTTAAAATTTTGAGTTGGGGAAGATGGGATTTAAGTAGATCATTGATTTTTTTCCGAAGGGTTTAAACCTGAGAGGCCATAAAAGGGGGGTTTAACATAGTGTGTGTCAAATAGGGGGTCGGGTTCGTTCGACTCTGGGTTAAAACTTTTTATCTAAAAAATTTTTGGAGATGATTTTTTAAATTTAATTTGGGGGGGTAGCATTTTTTTGGGAAAAAAATTTAGTGGGAAATTTGATCTCATTATCAAAAAAAAAAAAACCAAATTGATGAGAAACTAAAAGCATCTGTGAAAGTAGGGTCTTAATAGTATTGTTTTTAAAAAAGGTTTTAGGGAAAAAATGAAGATATTGGTTCCAAAGCCAGTGAAAGTGGGTTTTTTTCCAAATAGACTGAGGTGGAAAGGGGTAATTATTTTTACGAGTAACTAGGATATCTAAAAATGGAGTAAATGGATTTTTTTTTAAATTTTTCATATGTGAACTTAATATTTGGGTGTTTGAGAATTAAGGAAATTTTCAGAAAAAAGGGGAATGTGCCGGGTATTTTTAAAAGTAAAAAAGTGCCCGTTACTTATCGTTTAATAAAAAAGGTTTAAAAAAGTTTAGGACAGTTAGACACCCAGGGTCCTCATGGTGACAAAAAAAAGCTTTAGCAAATAAGGGGACCCAGGCACGATCCCAGGGAAACCCCAATCGGGTTTGGAAAATAAAGTTTTTTTTTAAAAAAAAAATGGAGTCTTTTAAAAGCAAGTTAATAAATCAGAAAATTTGGGTTTTTTTGTGTAATTAAAAAAATTTGGTACCCTTTAATGAAAAATTACCCAGTGTTTTTTCAATAGCCCTCATCTAATGGAAATGTTTGTAAATAGTGATTGGATGTAAAAACTAGCCATTCCCGCGTTGTTTACGTTAATTTTTTTTAAATTTCAGGGAAAATTCAAAGGATTTTCTTAATTGGGTGTTCATTACTGGGTTAATTTTTTAAATTTCGGGACGAAGTTTTTGCGGGTTTATTTTTTAAAGGGTTTCCTATAGTACTGAGAATGGGGGACGAAAAGGGGTTTCCCTATTTTATGTTTTTTTTGGTAATCCTTTAAAGGACACCAGGAAAGAGCCACTGGGAAAAATTTTAAAATTTGGAAAAAAATTTTTTAGTAATGACTTTTGATTTAATTTAATTTTTTCAAAGGGGTAACAAAAAGGTCTTCCTAAATTTTTGTGATGAAAAAAAAATGTTTTGTCAGCGGGATTTTAAAAACTTTGTTTTATCACTAAGGATTTTTTTAAAGTTTTTTAAATTTGGTACTCATTTTTTACCCCCAAAAATTTAACTGGACCGCGTCCTTTATGGGTTTCTAGTGTTTAAAGGAAAATTTATCATCAAAATTTAAAGGGGGTTTTAAAGGGCTAAAATTTAAATTTTGGGGGATTTTTGGGAAAAAATTTTTTTAAATTTCATTGAATTGCGTTTATGATGAAAGGGGAAAATAGTGGAGATCCCTTAAATTGTTATCCCCCCTCCGTAATAAGTTTTTTTTTGGCTTTATTTTTAAGTGTATTAAAAAGGGTTCTAAAATGAAAAGTGTGTTTGACATAGTTGATTTTAAAATTTTTGGTAAGGAAAAAGGGTTTAACCCGGTGAGAGTAAACCTTTTTCAGCAGGAGTTAACGAAGGGTTTTAAAAAATTTAATTACGACTTTTCCCTATTAACAAGTGTTCCAGAGGAATGCCTAGAGAGCACATTTTTTTCCTATGACTTTTTTGGGGGCTGGTTTTCAAATTTAGAGTAATTATACGTACTAATCTTTTAAAAAAAGAAAATTTAAAAATAAAGCCATGAAAAGGGTTTTTTTTTTTGTTTTTCGGGTTTCAGATTTATTTTTGTTTAAAGTCCTCTATGTAAATTTTTAAATAGCCTGTTTTTTCTTTTAATTCAAAAGTTTAGAATTAAAATTAATTAAAATTAATTATTTAAAATTTAAAAAGGGAAAAAAAACAGGCTATTTAAAAAATTCACATAGGGGACTTTAACCCAAAACAAAATCTGATCTAAAAAACCCCTTGTCAGGGCTTGTTTTTAAATTTGTTTTTTAATGATTAGTACGTGGGTAATGACTCTAAATTCAAAACAGCCAAAATTGTCATAAAAAAAAACTGTGCTCTCTGGGTTTTCCTCTGGAACACTCTGTTAATAGGGATAAAGTCAAATTAATTTTTCAAACCGTTCGTTAACTCCTGTTTTTAAAAAGGGTTTTACTCTAAATGGGTTTAAACCTTTTGCCTTCCCCAAAATTTTTAATATCAACTATGTCAACACTATTTTAACATTTGAAAGTTTGTTAATACACTTAAATATAAACCAAAAAAAAACCCTTTTATTACGGAGGGGATAACTTAATTAAAGGGGCATCCCCAACTATTGCCCTTCATTCTATCGCAAAATTCAATAAATTTTAAACATTCTTTCCCCAAAAAACTCCCACAAATTCAATTTGATCCCCTTAATACCCTTAAATTTTAATGACCTATCCTAATCACTAGACCCGAAAAGGGGAACGGGGTACAGAATTTTTAAAATAAAACTGAGTCTTAAAAAAACTGAACCCACCTTAGTGATAAAACAAATTTTAAAAGTCCTCGTAAACAACAAAATTTTCTTTCATCATTTTAAAAAATTGAGGATAGACTTACCCTTTTTCCCTTTAGAACTTTACTTAAATCAAAAGTATTACAAAAGTTTTTTTTCCTTATATTTTTCCTAGTGGCTTTTTCCCTGGTGCCCCTTTATGGTTTACCAAACCACAAAAAAATAGGAAAACCCCTTACGCCCTATTCTCGGGACTATAGGCCCCTTTTAAACTAAAACCTAGCTAAAATACTTCTTTCCAGAAAAGGGCCCTTTTAACTAGTAATAAACCCCAAAATTTAAAAAACCCCTTTTGGGAATTTGCACATGAATTAAAAAAATTAAACGTAAACAACGGGGGTAAGGGCTAGTTTACATCCAATCACTATTTTAAAAAATTCCCTTTTGATGAGGGCCCATTTAAATAATCACTGATTTAATTTTTTTCAAAAAAAGCTTTCCATTTTTTTAAATTTCACAAAAAAAAAAATTTTCTGATTTATTAAAGTTAGCATAAAAGGGTCTCCATTTTTTTTTTAACAAAAAAATTTATGTCCAAAAAATGATGGTGTTTCCAGGGTCGGGCCGGGGGCCCATTTGCTAATGCTTTTTTATGCACCATGAGACATTTGGCTGTCTAAAATTGTCCTAAACTTTTTAAACCTTTTTATTATAAAAAGATATGTAACGAAACTTTTTTTTCTTTTTTAAAAAAACCGAGCACTTCCCCTTAAATTTTTTGAATACCTTTAAATTTTCAGCACCCAAATATTAAGTTACATATGAAATTTTAAAAACAATCATCCTACCATTTTTTGATATCCCAGTTTCTCGTAAAAATAATTACCTTACCCCCTCGTCTATAAAAAAAACCCACCCTTTTACTGGCCCTTTGGAACTCAATATGCTTCATTTATCCCCCAACCTTTTTAAAAACAATTTTTTAAGGGGCCCTTTCTACCCAGATGCTTAGTTTCTCATCTAATTGGTTTTTTCCCTTTTTTGGGACAAAAATTTCCCTTTCTAATTTTTTTCCCAAAAAAATGGCTACCCCTCAAAAATTTAAATTTAAACAACATCTCAAAAATTCCCTTTGATAAAAAATTTTAAACCCCGAGTCGAACGAACCCCAACCCATATTAGACACACACTTTTTAAAATCCCATTTTTTGGCCCTCTCAGTTTTTCCATTCGGGAAAAAAATCAATGAAACTACTTAATCAATTTCCTAAATCAAAAATTTAAAAATTTTTTTTACAAATTTTCTTACCCTAAGAACCTTTATTTTTAAATATAAAGATCTATACCTAAAGCCCTTATTTTTTAACATAATTTTCGAATTAAAAGTGCTAGTTGTAACGCCCAGATACGTGGCGGGGACAAAGGGAAACTAACCCTTAGGCTTTTTTGAGGGATAAAGGGGTTTTTGCACGTACTGGTCGACCCTTTTTTTTCCCTTTTGGGAATCTGCAATCCCCTCACACTCCCTGATTTTTGAAACACCCTTTTTTTATGAAAGCTTTTGTATCCTATCCCAAAGGGACCCTACCCTAGTGACACTAAATTATTAGGGAAACTATTTCAAATCAAGCCCCTTGTCCCGATCTTAATAACCAAAATCATTTTTACAACAACTACTATACTCAAATGGGGCTACCCCCTGTTTCGATTGCCCCACCTCGGGTTCCCCATCGCCCCAAACAGCTGAAATGTCACCCACAAAACTAGTGTTTTTATTTTATTCCCCTTTTCCAACTCGACAGCATACACACCAAAGGGCCGTTTTAAATACAAATTTTTTTTATTTATTTGTTAAATAATTTTAGAAAAAAAAGGAATATTTTTTTTTGTTTTTTAGAATTAAATTTTTTTGATTTCGCTTTTTTTTGCATTCAATATTTAAATTTTTCAATTTTTAGCCGGGTGATTTCCAAGGGGCCCTTTGGGGAAACGTTGCGCATAAAAACCCCAAAATATACCCAGTGTCTCGTCCCCCCTGAAAACTCATGTTGAACAAAAAAAAAATCAAATTTTTAATTTTTATATTATATATATATATTTTATATATTTATATATATTTATTTATTACATATACACACAACACCAGACCCCTTCTGGAAAACCAGTTCGAATATCGACCCCCCGGGGCCCAAAATTTTTTTATGATTACATAAATAAAATAAAAAAAAAAAAATAAAAATTGCACTTGGCCAAACCATTTATGAAAAATAAAAAAACAACACCCACCCCACACACACACACACCCCCACACACACACACACAAACACACACACACACACACCAACCCCACAAAACACACCTGGACGCTCGGGGGGGTTACAGGTCCCGGCACCAATCTGTCGCCGGAGGGTTTGATCCCCCTTCCCCCCTCATTTTCGGGGGAAATTTTTTCCCCTGATAAAATTTCTGCTCCCTTTAGCAAGTGGGGGGGGGTGGGTGTGGTGTGTGAGGGCCCCGCATTTCCCAAAATCGGTTTTTTATGAGCTCCAAGCCCCCATGGGAGGGTGAAACTGCCGATTGCGAGTCCGACCGCGTGGACAAAGGGCCATGGGTGAACCATGGCCCCGTGGGGGATTTACATTGGGGGTTAATGAGGGGCAGCCAGGCCCGAGCTTTAGGGGTCCCCCATGAAAAAGAAAAAATAATTATATAATATAGATAAATAAAAAAAAAATATTTAATAAAAAATAGTAATAAAAAAAAATGTACTTATAAAACACTGATTACTGAAGGCAGCCATAAAAATCGGGCATTCGGGAGTTTGGGGGAGTATTTTTTGGCGACTTGTTACTTTGGTCCCTTTTTTATTATGCAGTTATTTTAAAAAACATTCTTAATTTATTTCAAACAATTAAAGTTATTTTGAAAAAGTACGATCAAATCACGGTCTTCGAAAACGAGTGATGTGAGTGAGTGATTGGGAATAAATTTGGGGAGGTTTTGAGTGTGGGAGTAATGAGTGGGTTAAAGGGAGGATTGGTAGTAATGAAATGGGGGAGGGATGAGGGGGTGGTAATAATGAGTGTGGGTAATGAAATGGTTTAGGTATGATTGGGGTAATGAGTGTGGGGGTAAGAGTGGTGAGGTAGGATGTGTGGTAATGAGTGGTGAGGTATGGATGTGTGAGTAATGAAGGTGAGGGTTTTGAGTGGGGGGAGTAATGGGGTGGGGGAGGGAGGATGCGTGAGTAATGATTTGGGGAGGTAGGATGTGTGGTAATGAAAAGGGGTGAGGTATGGATGTGTGATTTTTGAGTGGGGAGGTTGGGGTGGGGGTAAGAGTGGTGAGGTATGGGTGTGGGAAATAAAGAGTGGTTTAGGGATGGGTTTTTGGGAGTAAAAGGGGTATGAGGTATTTGGGTGTGGGAAATAATGGGGTAGTGAGGTATGGGTGTGGTAGTAATTGGGGGTGGTTAGGTTTTGAGTGTGTGAGTAAGAGTGGTGGCTATGATGGGTGTAAAGAGTGGTGAGCTATGAGTTTTGGGGGTAATGAGTGGTTTAAAGGTTTTGAGTGTGGGAGTAATGAGTGGTGACTATGAGTGGGTGTAATGAAAGGTGAGCTATGAGTTTTTCGGGAGTAATGAGTGGTGAGCTTGAGTGTGGGGGTAAGAGTGGTGAGGTATTTGGGGGGTGGAGTAAAGGTGGTGAGGTAGGAATGGTAGTAATGGGGTTTGGGGAGGTATGGGGGTGTGAGTAATGGGGTGGGGAGGTATGGATGTGGGAGTAATGAGGGGGAGGGTGGATGTGGGAGTAAATGAGTGGGGAGGTGTGGGGGTGTGAGTAAAAGAGGGGGGGAGGTATGGAAAGGGGGAGTTTTGAGGGTGAGGGAAGGGGGGTGGTGAAAAATGAAATTTGGGGATGGGTGTGGGGAGTAATAGTGTTTTAGGTATGGGTGGGGAGTAAAGAGTGGTTAGGTATGGTGTGTGGTAATGAAAAAGGGGAGGTATGGGTGTGTGAGTAAAAGATTGGAAGGTATGGGTGTCGTGGAATGAGTTTGGGGAGGTAGGGGTGTGTGGTATGAGGGGGTGAGGTAAAGGGTGTTTGAGTTGAGTGGGTTTAGATATGAGTGTGTGATAATGAGTGGTGAGGTATGGTGGTTTTGAGTTGGTGGTGAGGTTATGGGGTTTTTAGTAAAAGAGTGGGGAATTGAGTGTGGGAGTAATTTAGTGGTGGTATGGATGTGAAAAATGGTGGGGGGTATGGATGTGTATAATGAGGGTGGGGGTATGGATGTGGGGGTAAAGATGGTGAGGTATGGATGTGTGAGTAATGGTGGTTTAGGTATGGATGTGTGGGGTAAAAGATGGTGAGGGATGGGTTTTTGGGGTAATGAATGGTGAGGATGGGTGTGTTGAGTAATGGGGTGGTGAGGTATGGGTGTGGGAGGGAAAGAGTGGTGGGGGTTTTGGCTGTGTGAATAATGAGTGGTGAGGTTGGGGTGTGTGAGGAATGAAAGTTTAGGTTTTGGGTGTGGTAGTAATGAGGGGGGGGTGAGATTTGACTGTCCTTTTTTCTTAAAAGATCCCATTTTCCCTGGGAATTTTTGTCCTTTTTTTTTGTTAGATCAGGGGTTCCTAACCTTTTTTTGTTGTCTCCCCCCTTCCCCCCCGTTAACCCCGGATTTTCCCACCTTTTTATTTGGTGAAAAAAAAAAATACCAAAAACAACATTTACTTGTTAATAAAAAAAAGTAATTTGACACTTTTCCTCTCTATTTTTAAAAATTTAAAGAAAAAAAAGTCCCAAAAGCTGAACTCGAACTTTAAAAGAATTTTTTTTGTCGACTAAATATATTTTTTAGATTTCCCTCGGATAAATTTCCCCCCCCCAGAAACCTTGAATTTACCCCCCGCGGGAAATTTTTCCCCCCGGTTTGGGAAAAAACTTTGTCAGATTTGCCTGGCAACCCCTTTGTTGACCCCCATTTATTTTCAAATTTTTGGGGTCACTGGCAAACTGTAACATTTAAAGACGTTAAGGCCCAAAAACCCCCAAAAAAATAATTGTTGGGCCCTTTGAAAATAGTGTTTGGGGTGAAAAGGGGGATGTAGATAATTTCATGTGTTGAAGGAACCCACCACGTTACGGAAGACTACCCGGCCCCCTTGTAGTTTCCTTATGTTTTGGGCTCAAGTGGGGGTTTTGGGGGCCCGGGGGGAGGGCACGCCCCTCTCCGTTTTAAACCCGGGGCCCCATCACCGCCGCTCCACACACTTTGAAAATATGCCAAATTATTCCCCTTTTTTATCAACTTACTAAAAAATTTCCCCACATCTTTATCTAACCCCAAACCCCTTTTAGCCGACAATCCCCAAATTTTTAAAATTAGGGAGGAGAAAGGAAAGGGGGGGTATAGAAAAAATATATTAATTTCCGCCCAAAAATTCCCCAACACCTTTCCCCCTTGGCCCTGATCTTCTTCTTCTTGGGGACCTTAAACCCCTTCGAGGCCCCATCACTTTGGGTGATTTTTATAGAGAGAGCCAGATAATGATACTATAAAGCTATACTATAATGCAGGCGAACGATTTTGTTGTGGTGTGAGGCTTTTCCCGCAGAAAAATTTTTAGGTTTTTTGAAAGTTGCTAAAAAAAATAGACGGAAAAAGTGCTTAGGGTGACCCCCGCCTTTAGGGGGTTTTCAAAAACCCCCAAAACACCACACAAACCCCGCACGCACGCACGCACGCACGCACGCACGAACGCACGCACGCACGCACCACACACACACACACACCACAAACACACACACACACACACACAAACCCAACACAACAAACCCCACACCCCACACACAAAACACACACACAAAACACCCACACACACACAAAACACCCCACACACACACACACACAACCCCACACACACCCCCACACACACCCACACATCCTCGCTCACCCATATATCTTTGGGACGGGAATTAAAAGCAAATGCAGCGAAAAACTGATCCATTTTGATTTTACTAATGAGGGAAAAAGGGAAAGGAAAAAAGTAAACCAAAAATAAAACTATTATAAGAAGGGGCAATTTACGTAAATTTTAAACCTTTTTGGGAATGGGGACTCTCTCTCTTCTCTCTCTCCTATCTCTCTCTCTCTCTCCTCTCTCTCTCTCTCTTCTCTCTCTCTCTCCTCCTCTCCTTCTCTCTCTCTCCCCTTCTCCCCTCTCTCCTCCCTTCCTCTCTCGCTCTCTCTCTCTCTCCTTTCTCCAAATTTGCTGCTCTTCTTTTTATATTTATCTTTTTTTTTTTGTTAAATTTAAATTATCCCTTTTCTATTTAAACCCCTTTATTTTTCTGTGTCTTTCTCCCCGAGGTTTTTTTCCCCCTTTTTTTTTCTCATATCTATCCAATTTTTTTAACTAAAATGTTTTGTTTCATATTGTAATTCGTCCCATTTTTTTCTTAAACTTTACTGTATCGACGATTTTTACCTTTTTTTACACAGCGCGCCAAAATATTGTTCGCGACATCATAACACAGCGCTTCCATACGGGAATTCAGAAAATGTACTCTATGGCAGTCTACTGACTTCCGAGAGAGATATCTTACATATGGCAGCTTGTTTAAAGGCACGGGCAGTCCATCAAGACCGTTGAGGAATGTTCAGATGCCACTTGTCAATTATAAAATTATAGACGAAGCATTTTAAAAAGTATCGCCTTCCTTCCCGCGAGTAATTTGAACAGACGCGCATTGGTATAACTATCATTATTTTCATAATGGGTGGCAAGAAAGACCTAACAAAGGAGCAAATTAAAGTTATTGTATCTCTACACAAGGCAGAGAGGCCAGTGGAAGAAATATCAAGGATTGTGGATGTTACGAGGAAATTTGTGCATAAGTGGGTGGAGAGTTTCGGGGTGGCTTGGCGGGGTGGCAACAGCCGCGACACCGTAACATTATAAGTGGCCAGGGCGAGGATGTAAAAGTCATATCGCAATATTTTTCTTGCTCTTATTTGAGGATGGGCATCCACTTGACGTTTCATGACATTTAGGGTGCTTGCTGATGTTTTACATCCTCACCCTGGGCACTTATAATGTTACGGTGTCGCGGCTGTCGCCACCCCGCCAAGCCACCCCGAAACTCTCCACCCACTTATGCACAAATTTCCTCGTAACATCCACAATCCTTGATATTTCTTCCACTGGCCTCTCTGTCTTGTGTAGAGATACAATAACTTTAATTTGCTCCTTTGTTAGGTCTTTCATGCCACCCATTGTGAAAATAATTATAGCTATACCAATGCGCGTCTGTTCAAATTACTCGCGGGAAGGAAGGAGATACTTTTTTAAGATGCTTCGTCTATAATTGACAAGTGGCATCTGAACATTCCTCAACGGTCTTGATGGACTGCCCGTGCCTTAAACAAGCTGCCATATGTAAGATATCTCTCTCGGAAGTCAGTAGGCTGCCATAGAGTACATTTTCTGAATTCCTGTATGGAAGCGCTGTGTTATGATGTCGCGAACAATATTTTGGCGCGTAGTGTAGGCTTGAAATCTTAAGAACTTAAAAACGTAATAAATCCGTGGAAGACAAACAAATTTACTAAACGTAAAGAATGTATATAAGCAGAAAAAGTCATGTTAGATAACAATATATAAAAATAAAAGTATTGGGAGAGACAAGATGGCGAAAAGTGACTATTTACTAACCAATTTTTCACATATATTTTTTTTGGGGGTCGAAGGGGGTACAGAATAACAAGGAATTCCATCACATAAAGTCTCGTATTAGTTTATTACTTCTAGACAAATATCTTTATGAATGACCGTTTCTGCTGGAGCTTCGAGTCTTCGTGATGGATGGCTTCTAGGACTATTATGTTAGGGAAGCGATGCCCAGAGTATGATTGGTAACATTGTGTTTTCTCGTATGTACACGTCTCACGTCCTTGGCAACACTGTAAACAACACACTGCAGACGATTGCCTATCACTTTTGTTTTTCTTATTTCTTCGTTTTTAGTTTTGGTGCGACTTTTGTTTCCTTGGGGTTTTTGATGACCCCTCTTTTTTCCTTTCTTGTTTGGGTCTTTTTGTTTTCCCCTGTATGAGATGAAAAACCAACAACACAAACCCCACACCAACACAACCCACACCACACACCACACACACCACACACCACACACACCCACACCACACACAAAACAACACACACACACCCACCCCAAAACACACACACACAACACCCAACAACACAACCACCACACCCCACACACACACCCCCACACACACAACACAAAAACTACACCCCTACCCAACACATACACACACCACACACCACAAAAAACACACACACCACACACACACACACACACCCCCTGGTAAGACAAAAAGTTTAAAAATCGTGTTTAAAAAGGAGAAAATTGACTGTTAAAAAGCAAATGCCCTTAAAAAAAAACCTTTTAAAATAAATCTTCAAACCTTTTTCCTGAGAACTTTTCCCCTAAAACAAAGGGGGCAAAGTAAAAAAAAAAAAGAAAAGAGAATTTTGCTTTTGGATGCTTTGTATTTTCTTTGTGATTGAGACAAAGACACAAGTAAAGACAACACGAGGAACAGCTGTCATTTTCTTCCTATTTTTTAATCAACACAGCAATTGAAGGAAGTCTAAAACAAAACAAACTATAGATTTAACAATACATTAACTATACATAAATACATACATAACTATACATGCATAACTGTACATTATTTTTAACTATACATTAATGACTTGTTTTCCTCTTTCACTTACGGGTTTTTTTTAATTTTTTTTTACATCTATTACAGTTTAACATAAGTAGAAGAAAAAAAGAGAAAAAAAAGGGGGCGTTCATACAGATTCTAATGGTATGAAAAAGTATGTTGTGTATAATATAATAATAATTCTCCTTCCTCATCTTACTCCTCTCCTTTCTTTTTCCTCTCATTTTCTTATTTTACTCTTTACTCTTTTTTTCATCTCTATCTTCGTCTTCTTTCACCTTCTCATCTTATCCCTCTTCTGTTGTATATTTTCCTCTCATTTACTTACTTATTTCTCTATTTTTTTCCATCTTCATCTTCTCTTTGATCGTCTCCTTTTCCTCTTCCTCCCTGTCAAAGTTAAGTGACCGAAGAGACACCAGAGGATGAAGGGAAATGTAAACAACTCATGTCCTGAAGAAGACGATGAAGGGATTAAGAAATAGAGGGCAGGATAGAAGGATGGGAAGCAGGGTAGGTGGGAATTGGATAGATAGGAAAGAAGGATGGAAGGCAGGGTAGGTGGGGATAGGATAGCAGGATGGGAAGCAGAATAGGTGGGGATAGGATAAATAGGATAGAGGGATGTGAAGGCAGGGTAGATAGGATAGAAGGATGGGAAATAGGGTAGGTAGGGATAGGATATATAGGATTGAAGGATGGGAAGGCAGGGTAGGTGGGGATAGGATAGATAGAACAGAAGGATGGGAAGCAGGATAGGTGGGGATAGGATAGAAGGATGGGAGGCAGGATAGAGGAGGATATATAGGATAGAAGGATAGATTGATTGATTGATTGTTTATTAACATTATATTTACAAAACAAGTTAATAACATTTATAGGTCTAAATCTTGTCCATTGAGCTCGTGGCTCCTTATGGACGCTATGCACTACTGGTTAGCTAGAGCAGTCGTGAATACGGAAAATACAATTAGTAGTATAAAAAGTAGTAGTAGTAGTAGTAGTAGTAGTAGTGTTGTAATAAAAAATGGTAATAGTAATAGTAATAATAACAATATAATAATAATAATAATAAAAATAATAATAATAATAATAATGATAATAATAACAGTAATATTAGTAGTAGCAATAATTATAATACTATCATTATATTAAGTAGTTAGTAGTAGTAGTAGCAGCAGTAGTAGTAGTAGTAGTAGTAGTGGTAGTAGAGAATTAATAATAATCGTACTAAAAATTATAATAAATAATAATAATAATAATAATAATATTAACAATAATAATTAATGACAATAACAACAACAACAACAGCAACAGCAACAACAACAACAACAACAATAATAATGATAATGATAATGATAATGATAATGATAATGATAATAATAATGATAATAATAATAATAATAATAATAATAATAATAATACCAACTGCAATGAATTACACCACATATATGATGTTCTAATAAGATTGCTGTATGGCACTCTGTAATTATGATTGTATCAAACTGTAAGAGTCTTAGTATGCAGCATGCAGTGTGTGTCAGTGTGTGATAGGAAGGCAGCATAGAGGAGAGAGGCTGTTGGCAACGTTTTGGATAGACAGGGAAGTGTTTATGTTGTTATCGTATGATAAGTAGGATGATATGATATGTTTGTTTGTCCGAGGGTAAGAACATACATATTGGCGTCACATTAGGGAAGAAAAAAGCTCATATCATTACGACCTTGAATTATAATATATTGCTGCCGCTTCATGGTGATCGTTCTTGCGGTTGCTATCCTCCTCCTCCTCCTCCTGCAATGTAGACATCACAGAAAATCGGTTATTAGTTCCCAATTATAATAAAGTGGATTTCACGAAGATCAGCAGGGTACTAAGCGAAGTTGATTGGATTGACCTACTAAACGGTAATAATGCGGAAAACATGTGTAATGTATTCACAAATAAACTCCGATCTGTGGTTGAAAAACATGTTCCCATGGTAGGAAAACGTCTGAATAACATAAACAGACCCAGTTGGATGACTAATGAGATTCAACAAATCATTGGCAGAAAGCGCCGAGCGTATAAATTTACAAGCGATCAATGCGGCGATTATAGAGAATATAATGACTA
>JACEEZ010009007.1:0-27686 GCA_016584305.1 Chionoecetes opilio
TTTGGGATAGAGACCTTGGATGTTGCCCATTATGATGGTCTCTAACGGGAGGTTAGGGCACTTAGCCATGGGTGATGCATAGTGGGTGGGGCTTGTGGAGCTTGCTGCGCCCAACTCACACGGTCTAATTTCGTTTGTATACTTGCCCTGTTCAGTTCTTGAGTCAGAAAACATCATATATACTCAATTTATGAGGATTTTTATGTACGTAGCTTCCTTACATCACCCTATTGGCAGTCGCTGTGTTTTAGTGTGTTAACGTCAACTCTGACGTCATCAATCTCCCCTGTGAATGCCAAAACAGCTGATGACAGTCGTTAAGTTGTTAAGCATGGACGTTAGCGTCTGTGAATGTGCCCCCTGACTTCCCCCGGCTTCTCTCTCGCTTGCGTGCCTCGCCAGAACGACTGACAGTTGCCAGCTTCTTGTAGGGGCTCGCCCGTTGGCGATCACAGCTGATAATTGTAAACAAAACAACCACATAATGACGATTGATTGATTGATTTAATGCAAAAAAAAGGTGAATGTGCACACAATGACGAATTGTCATCTTCAACTCATATTCAACCACATCTTCTCTCATAAACATACTGAATTAAACGCAATGCTAGTCATTTCCACAATATATACCTATCAGCTGCTCTACCTACCAATTAATTTCTTTCATGTCCATCAACAGTAATGTCATGCATACTTAGATATCTTGCAATGTTTTGTGATGACCATTCTAAGTGGATGATGATGAAGCTTAAAGGTTATGGTACTACTCTCGTATACCAGATTTCTCGTCCCCGTCGGCGAGAGTTACAACATTTTCACGTTCTCAAGAAGTATGAGATATCTCTAGGAACCCAAATTGGAGCATAATGCATCAGCGAAAACGTTTCCGGTCGGCTTTTGATAGCATAATTAGTAAAATGAGAAAAAAAAAACGTCTGGTGTTATGGTTAAAAGATTCGCTTAGTTATTTCACCAGACTTGACGTTCTCCTCTCGTCATGTCATACCACTTTAGCTCTATTAGTGTGGTCGAAAGTTAAGCCCGTGCTAGTAAATGTACAACCTATGCTAATTTGTGCCATATCATTAGCGAAATTCTGCAAAAACTACTACGTCACAGCTAGGCCCTATCGTCAGGCTGATAAGACATGATCATTCTTTCACCAGTTTTAAAGTTGTCCTGTCATGTCATTAACCTTGTATATTCTTATACGTGGTTCTTAAGATAAGTCCATGCTTTTGAATGTACATCTATGTGTTTACTTGTGTCCTGTTATCTGTAATAACATTATTTCTACGACGATATCACTCTGTTACAAGCTCCGCCTGGCCGCTGTTGTGCGAAATATTGTCAAGGCGCGAAATCCTGTAAATCCCTCCATTCATCGCCTTATTTCACTGGTTTTACAGGTTAACTGCTGCCCTGATACATGTTACAGGCAACATCGAGTCACTAGCTTCCCATGAGAACACTTACAAGTAATAATAGTTACTCAAAAGCTTAAAATATCCACGTCAAAAACAGTCAGGTTGGGGGAAGAGGAGTATGGTTTTTATCATGTATTATTTTATCAACTATTATTACTTGTAAGTGTTCTCATGGGAAGCTAGTGACTCGATTTTTCCTGTAACGTGTATCGGGGCAGCATTTTAAGCTGTAAAATTTTAGGAAATAAAATAGAGAAGGGGGGGGTTTTCAAATTGCACTAATAAGTTTTCGCGCAACACCACCATTTTTTGTTACCTTGACGTAAACGCATCGTACGTATGAAACCGTGAAAAGCCGTGAGAAGCGACCCCAGGGGGGAGATGCTCGAAGGGGAGTTACGGGCCGAAAGTATTCCCCCTAAGGCTTTTACCTCGTAGGCCTCTAGGGTGTGCTCAAAACCGTTTTCTCCCTTGCTAGGGCCCCCGCGGATAAGGGGGTCGGCACCACCCAGCTCCCATACGGGGGGTGAGATTTGAAGCGACAAGACATCAACAAAAACCCCCAAAAACAAGTTGTATCACTAATTTTAGTTATTGTGTATTTTAGAGCCTTTCATGCTTGTCTGTTTGAAAAAGTGAGTGTTTATTGATCATTGATTTCCCAAAATACATATTTAAAAACAATACCATACTTTTAATAAATTCATTCATATTTGGGCAAAACCTAATTATTAAATATTGTGTCGGTGATTCTTGAATCAAAACGTGTAGTTCATATACAAGTTTGGCCGCTATAATTTGCGGTGGTGGTATGCATTTTTTGACGACACAGCACACACACGTTGTAACGTCTCGCTGCATTTGAAGTAGTCTCTTTTTAAAATTTCTTTCTGGGTCCGACAGCTAAGCAACGTGATTGGCCAGATCATGCGAGGCGCTGCTCGTGTTTGGGCAGCAAAATTTAAAATCACCTAAAATCCCTAAATTTTTTCACCCCCGAGGCCCACCCATCACCATAAGGAGGCCCCCCTCTCTTCGAGCTTTCCCTCAGCCACCCCCGACGGTTATTATAGCCCTAATCAAAGTTGTCACTACGGGGATTTTTCGAGCATCCCTGCCTTGAGCCTTTTACGTAGCTAGCGCCCCCGCCTCATGGAGCCAGGAGATCCTCCTGAGGGAGGCCACTTTCCTGCCACTGGGCTGGCGAGCTATGTTTTGTTTGTCCTGAAAGGTCAGATTACTGTCGTAAGTGACCCCCAGGATCTTCATTTCCCACTGTGGCTCCAGTGTCGTCCCGTTGAATGAAAAGAAAAATCTTACTATTCGTCCTGGACAAAACGATCAGCTGCTTCTCTGATGGGCAAAACAAACCTGCAATCTGTGAGAGGGCAGGCTTTTTTTTTCTTTTTTTTTCTTTTTTTTCTCTCTTCTCTCTCTCTCTCTCTCCCTCTCTCTCTCCTCTCCTCCTCTCTCTCTCTCTCTCTCCTCTTCTCCTCTCTCTCTCTCTCTCTCCTTTTCTCCTCTCTCTCTCTCCTCTTCTCCTCTCTCTCTTCTCTCTCTCTCTATTTTTATATATATAAAATATATAATATATTAATATCTTTTACTTAAAGTACCAGAGCAATTTGCTTATAAGGTTTTACTGAAACATATCATGGTTCTAAGCTAAATTCTCGTTTTCGTTGAATCAATTATAAAGCAAAACATTTGCCTTAATTATTTAAAAAAAAAAACCTAAAGCTATTTGTACACAAGTCATTTTGTAAATAACATTTAATGTTTTTTAATAAATTATATAACATTTACCCCTATGGCGGGTGGAGGTGAAGACACCTATGGGTGGTGTTGAAATTATAGTAATAATTGACGTGAACTCACCTTGCTATTAACCCAAGAACTACCTAGACTGCACTGATACCCTATTTAGACGCTAACTAAGGTATACTCAGCAGGGTAGATGGGTTGATGATTGAAGGCTTGATTAATTTGAGGGAGTGGTGGTGGTAAGCGCTGGGGGTGGCTCAGGGCTGGTGATTTGGGTGCAAGTAATGTCGGCGACTGTGGTAGGCCGACCGGTAACTTTTCACAGTTCCTGGCTGCGATACTATTATGGTGTGTTTACCACCTCGTCCTGGCCTGACCGATTGATCGGTTCGGTCACACATTGATTAAGATCGAGCGTTGAATACACCTTAGTGTACAATCAAGAGTGGCCTTTATACCTTCATTGTGTAGGACTAATGCGTGATGAGGGTCTTGACTGAAAACCCTTATCAGACAGCGGAGCTACACGTTGGAGACGTTCCAATAATGTTTACTCCTATTACGTGGAGGTTCCCCACAATTTTATATATTTAATCCACTAATTAATTGGTATTATAGGGAATACCACCAGAATTATATACTATATTTAATGCATCTTAATTTGCTACCAAATCTCTAACAATATATACATAGGTGGAAATTTTATTTCGTCTCCCTTTTTGACAGGGGAGGCGGCAATTCCACCATTCAAACATTAATACCATTCTACTAATTACAGAGCGGTTTTAGTGGATAATCCACAAACTGGGGCCGGCGAAAAATGAGGTTGCTTCAGGTAATTTGACACCCTCTAATGGAAGTTTCTCCAAGTGTGTTTTACACTTTAAAGCAGCTTGCCTCCTGAGGTCGGGAATCCCCTGAGTGGCCTGCCAAGACGCAGACTAGAGTCCTCATTACCTCTTCAGCTAACGCTAGGGGAATCAAATTATTTACGTCCGCAAACAGCGTTGTCACCTCACTAGTAACTCCACTGACCGCACAATCCCCTTCCATCAGTCTGCAATTTTTGCTATTTTTCTAGAGTGCCTGATTGCGAAACGAGGCATACTCCTTAAGGATGACTATATCTCTACTTTAATGGATTTGAGTTTTGGCGGTACCCCATAAAACTTTTCCCTTAGACTCAGTAAATAATCGGCACTCCAAGCTTAATTTCCCCAGGACCATTAAAATTTTACTTAAGGTGTGATAACCTTTCCGGAGATGTTGAGCCGGGTAATTTATTGTAGGATCTTGTATACTTCCCTTGTATCTATTAAAGGAAAGGGTTTCCATTCTTCTCCAAAATATAAATTAAATTGAGGGAGGAAGAGGTTCTATAGTACTGTATGAATCATCTAAGTAGGTTAAGGTCGGTTATTGATACGGGGTCTCAATTCGATCAACTAATGGTTTTCAGAGTATTCTAGACCTATCTTTTGTCGTGTGGCGAGTTTCCTGAGACAAGACAAACTATGCCAATCATTCTCTCTGTGCAACCATTTTGCAGAGGAAGCTCTAGGCGTAGTAAAGGTCCATGAGCATTCTTAACTCTAGAGATTTTGTATGATGGAGAATTTAATATTTCTAACAATATGGGGGAGGTTCCTCGAAGTTAGTCAAATTATCGCTAATCAATCGTCGAGGACACGACCTCCGAGCCACAACCCGCCGGAACACTGGAATAAATGTTCGGCACTTAAATCATCAGCTAATTTCTAAATGAACAGCCCTGTAGAGGTGCAGTAAATAAGCAGACACATACTCTTGGGGGAGCATTATCTCCTGTAATTTATTATTGCCCCAGTATAGTCGGAACCAGCTACCTCAAATGTTTTATAAATTGTAATCGATCCATGGGATTTTTTTTTTTTTTTTCTGGAGTGAGGGGGCCCGGGATAGGTGATCAGTCTTCCCTCAATCTTTGCATTTGTGATACAAGATTTGAGGGTAGTATTTAAATGCCCGTCTTACCCTGCGTGTATCCAAAAATTCACTGCGAGATAGACTAATGTGTCAGCCATCCGCCATGTAACGAGTTCATGAAATTTATCTACTAGCAATTTAGTAAGATTTTTTTTTTTTTTTTTTTCTTGATGGACGTTGGGAATTAGCAATGGGATTGCAGGTTTTACGGGAGATCAGCATTCCAAATTCTTCCTCGACATCTAATGATGCCCTCCATTATTAGGTACAGAACCTAATGATTTGATAGTTTGTTTCCTACGGGGGTCTGGCGAGGCTAAGAGTGATATCCTCAGGGAAATTCATGCTGTGTATTGTTCTAACCCAAAACTTCAAAGGATTCAGAACTACCCACTTAGTAGTAGACCAATTTAGTAGTCTTAATAGTTTGCTTAATAAAGAAAACCGTGTTATATCCATAACAGGATCTGGATCAATATAGGTCCATAATATATTTTCTGATATTGTTGACATACTATAGACCTTGTGATTAGGCCATTCATTGTTATTTTTCAGCCAGGTAGGACCTTTAAACCATTAATCCTGTATTAATTTGAGGATAGTGGTTCCGTCTTGGGACAAAATATCAGACTGGTTGTTGCCTGGTAGCACATCGATTATAGTGAAATGTGGAAACCTAACTCATTATCTTACCAACACGATTCCTGACATAATGGATTTTTGTGTAGTTGCACTAACCAGTGAGGCAATTTCACTACGGGTCCACAATATACTTCACCAATTTGTAATAAATTATTAGATATTGTGCTAATTTAGTCCTAAGTCTAATGCAAGTCAGCTCGATTTGAGGCAATGTTCTAGGCTTAATTGGAGTCAACCCGAAGCCTTAGACCTAAAAATTACATCACATTCCTCTCATGCTTAAGATAAAGCTACTTGCACGTATGCACTTTTTGAAGCATCACATAATATTGTCTAGTTGCGGGGTTGTCGCCATCAGTATCTATTCTCCTACTATGTGAACTTCATTGATCTGTATTGAATCAGCTTTTATAGTCTCCCATTCTGTTGTATATTTCCATCAAGGGGGTATCCCAATCCGAGGTGTTCTCCCCAGGCCTTTCTTATTAGGACCTTACCCTTGTAGTTATTGGGCTCACTCCATACCCAAGGCGTTCAAATACTTGCCTGACTGTGACTTATGAGTGTTCTCTTTGTTAGGACTAACTACATCAGAAAACTCTGGACACTTTAATCTTAGTACATCAGTTTTTACATTCCACCCCATAATCCAACACTGATGGACCTCTCGGTGGCGTATAATTAATGGAAAATCCTTCCCGATTATCCCTTCTAGCCTGGAGAATTAGTATTCCAACTCTGTTAAAAGAGGCTGGCCTTCTTGCACTCTTTATTAGCCAGGTTATACATTTGTTTAGTTATCCTCAGAATTTATTGTCCCCTGCAAATTATCCATATTGAAGTTCTTCCCCAATTCTGGGCTATCAGAACCCTATAAATGGTACTGTAATTTTTTATTTAATAAAAAGGGGCTTGACAAGAAAACCAAACAGACACTGACTTAAAACCTATATGGGTAGGGGGCTATCTTTCCTGAGATATATTTCAGGGCCAAATGAATTTTGTGAAATTTCTGTCTTCTTCCTTAGACCTAATCTTAGGAAAGCCTTCGATATATCAGCCACATAGGCGCATTTATCTGTTCTGAATTTTACTAGGACATCTCCTAATTAGACAAGAGATTCGGTACTGTCTGAGGCAGTCTCATTTAAACAGCATCCTTGTTTAGTTTTGAAACTCAATTGGAAAAAACTATTATAATGGGGGTGGTTGATGAATCTTTGGCCACTGGCATGTGGGGTAAATACTGTCCTATATTATGATTACTGTCCTTCCAGTTTCGAATATAAAAATCATCCTTTAATTGAGCTTGAATGATCTTATCATAGGCACTCCAATTTAGACTGAATTTTTCTTCAGGTTTTCTTATGAACTATTTATAGGCGCTTAAGGGGAGGCTAACCCTCCTGATAGGTCGAAATATATAAAAAAAATCTAAATAGAGATTTGAGCGGAAATTTCAACGTACATTGATGTAGCAAACATATAGAAACGCGAATTAAATCGCCCGCGAACTTACTACGCCGCCCACGTGGCTTTTAAAGGGAGAAGGGCGTAACCGTTTAAAGGGCCGCGCGAGTATGGGCCATGTGCTTCTGTATATAAAGCTCGTTTTTCCTTGTTTTTTTCCGGGGTTCGGAGTTGTATGTGTGAGTGAAATTCTAGAGACATCTGGCAGCAATAGCCTGCGGCTCCGCCCTGCTCCCACCCTAAAGATACCAAGGGAGTTTGCTTGCTGCTCCGCTGGCTGTCAACGTCTGGCCTGTCAATAGATATCAACGCTATTATTTCTTGTTGTTACAACAACCTCTAAAGGTTTTTACCAACCTTGAAGATCACCCATGACGCTTAAGAAAGCAGAAGCTCAAGAAATGTGGGAAATACGAAGGTGAAGTGAAGGATGGGGAAAAGGGGGGGCGGAAGGATGGGGGGGCGAAGGTAGAAAAATATTTAATTATTGTAGATTTGTTGTGTTAGTATCAATATAAGCTATAGAGCTTGTGTTGTGAAAATAAGCCAATCATGAAATAAAAGCTACGTTTCTTTTGAAGTGAAGGATGGGAGAAAGGGGGGCGAAGGATGGGAGGAAGGGGGGGCGGAAGGATGGGGGCGAAGGTAGTAAATATTATAATTATATGTAGATTTGTTGTGAATAGTATCAATATAAGCTATAGAGCTGTGTGAAAATAATGCCAATCATGAAATAAAGTGAAGGATGGAAAAGGAAGGGGGCGGAAGGATGGGGGGGGGCGAAGGTAGTAAATTTTATAATTATATGTAGATTTGTTGTGTATAGTATCAATAAAAGCTATAGAGCTTTGTGTGTGAAAAAAATGCCAATCATGAAATAAATAGCTACGTTACATTGTACTGAAAACATTAAACGCCTGTATCTCAAAACAAGAATGTTTACATTAAAAAAATTGTAAAAAAATTTGAAAAATGATTGAAACTGTTTTGTAAATGTTCATATTATCCTTTTTGGGTTTTGTGCCTTTATCGTGTAATTTTGTTTTTTTTCGCTAAAGGGAAAAATTTGATTGTTAGGAAATTTTATTTAGAAAAAAAATGGCGATCGGCGTGACTTCACGTGAGGTGCTTTTTATGGCCTTGATAACTCATTACGTATTGGGAATAAAAAAAAACTAAATTACACGCTCTTCTTATGGTATTTGAGTATTTCCATGTAGAAGCAGGTGTGTCTACGACAAAAAAAAAACCCACAGGAAGTTGTGACGTCATGAAAAACCTTTATGACGTCATACCGTCAGACGTCATGCCCGTACCACATTCTCCTGCTCACCTAAAGTCGACATTGAAAATTTTGGGTTATACCCTAAAAAGATTCAAGTTGAAAGATCTTATGCTTTTTTTTTTCTTTTTTTTTTTGGTCGAGGGTGAACTATCTATCTTAGATATCTATCTATCTATCTATCTATCTGAGCTTAACTATCGGATAATTGGAAGGTAACACAGGGGCATTTATTTGCCAGGGAGACCTACTTCATATTTACCATTTACATAATTGACAGGGGTGATCATAGGGATCTAGAGTATTTTGATCCTCTTTAGGAAAAACTTTTTCAGGATGATTCCGATAGTTTCTAGATCCCATAATTTATGCACGGGGATATGCCCTTCTTCCAAAAAACTCATTGATTTGAGTGGGAAACTAATGAAGTTCCTATTCTAGCACCAAGATGGGTTGTGCATGACTAGGAATGCTTTCCTCTTGTTTAGGCTGGTGAGTGTTTGGGGGATAGGTCCCATTATAACATCACCACCGGCACTGGTAAAACATGGAAATGTTATGTCTTTTGATGACCTTACTTGGGAATACCCCAAAATAATCAGCGCCTATTATTAATTGGTATGGACCATCAACATCCTAAAAGGGTATTTCTAACTAGTCTAACACCTTTCTGTTTCAACATTTCAGCTGTAGATTTAAGTCCTTTTACAGTTAAATTTATACCGATGTTTTTAACTACAGCAGCTCCCCTACATTTATAATTTCCAAATTGGACTAGTGGTCGAACAATGTCAAAAACTTTGAGCTTCTTTTTTGGGCCCAAAAGCCCGAACTGGCTAAGTTCACCTTGCTAATTATAGGTAGTGTAATAAATCAACTATCTCTCCACTAATAAATGATCTTTGTGCACCACTGTCAAACTTTGTTTCACAAGGGCTGAATTACCATTGTGGCTCACCTTAAATTCTGCCGTAGGACAGGGGGATGAACTACTCATACTAGTTACTGCCTTTTTAACGACCGTAGGGCCTGTTTCTCACATCACCATTAGGACATAAGGCTATGTGATGAATGGATTTTCTACACTTCTTACAAGTACCCCAGACTAATAGGACAGGCTTGTATTGCATGTTTACCACTAGGCAGGTTAGGCAGTTTCCCCGATCCATTAACTTTTGAGCCCAGTGGAATAATCTGGGTATATATTACAAGTGGAGGTGGATGTTCTTCCTTTGCAGAAAGCACATTTTTTCTGACTTCACTTGTAATAACCCTATATTTTAGGAATTGCACCTGTTCTTTGAGTAGCTCTTAGTGGTGATTTACCGGCTGGTCTAGTTTGAAACTTATCTACCGGTTTTCTTCCCATCGTAACTTTAGTAGGAGCGGGATAACTACCCACCAATGAGGGCTCTTTAAACTCTAAAGGTGGCTGATATCGCTGATTACCTTTAGGTTTAGTTTTTCTCAATCTCCCTGTGGGGGTGTTCCTGCTCAATACCTTGCAAATGTTTTTCACTCTTTAATAATCCCTCCCCTATTTGCTTGACCGTGAAGTAATTACTATTGTACCTCTGATTTAAGCGGTCTCGCATCCTGGTTGGTAGTTTTTCCATATCATGATACTGACCATCCAGTCTGACTCTGTCAAGGGTTTATGAGTTTCAATGGCTCTTAGTGTGGGAATTTAAAGTTATTCTGAACTCTTCCAATTCTCTGTGATGTGAAAGGGCTCAGTAGATCCATGAACTTGCAGAAAAGATTCTTTGTTATCTGATCTTTATCTTCATAATTATCTCTAAGAATCTTGAGTGCCACATTTATAATTGGCATTTTCTACTTTTAATTCCTTTACCAGCAGATATGCAGAACCTCTCAACTGACCTAACAAATAGGTTAAATTTTGCACCTCTGTTAAAAACAGTCGTATCATCAATCAATTTTAATTTATCCCAGAAAGAATACCAATTTTCCCCCTTTAAAATGGGGCAATGACAAATCTAGTAAATTTTAAATTGGGGTAAAGAGGCTTTGGCTGTGGGTTTCTGATCACGCACTAAGGTCCATATTTGAATACCGTTTCCATGTATTTTGACATTCTTGATTTATACTTGGTCTCATAATTAATTAATTCTGTATCCCCGCTTCGACTAATTGAAAGTAAGCCTCTTCATAAACATCCCATTTAGTTTTAGCATTAGCAGACCTGTCTTTAAACTATTATAGTCAATAGGGATGTCTCAGCTGCTTCCTCACACTTGTTATATATTCGTGTAAGCCATCCTAATTTAACCGCTAATGCTTTAGTCCCTTCCGCCATGATTTTAATTGATTAGATGAAATAAAAAAAAAGAAAAAAAAAGAAGTTTGATACAAGTTTTTCGAGTTAGGGTTCCCTAATTTAATTATAATTCTAAAAGGGGGGACGTGCCGTTGACTCGGCCTAGCAAGGCGCGAAGCCAGGCCTATAAACCATCCACCGTTTTATTTAATGGACTACTAACTTCACAAACATTGTTGTGGCGGATGGGAGCTTACTAATGCGGCCTGTGTGTCGTGGTTGTCTATGGGTCGGCGAGCGAGTACGGCGGGCGGTACGGCGGCAACGTACGGAGGCCAATTCAAGGTTGTTTACCATAGGGGCTGAGGGAAACTGGTGGCTATATAGGCATTACCCCCAGAAAGAGAACTGTGAAGTCATGAGGCCACTGAAGTACTTCATTGAGACGTGCGTCTGAGTCAAAAAATCAGCACGACCGCCGAGTGCCGAAAGAGCCTGAGTTTCACCTTTTCACCGCCACTCGCTGAGGGCATAAGCTGGTCCCACATCGGTACCTTATACATTCCCAAAGATACTCCTCACTACGGCGCACCAAAATGTTTATATTATAGTAATAATTGACGTGAACTCACCTTGCTTTTTAACCCAAGATCTACCTAACTGCACTGGTACCCTATTTAGACGCTAACTAAGGGATACTCAGCAGTGGTAGATGGGTTGATTTATTTGAAGGCTTGATTATTATTTTGAGGGAGTGGTGGTAAAGCGCTGTGGGGCGGCTCAGGGCTGGTGATTGTGGTGCACGTAATGGCGGCGACTGTGGTAGGCCGACGGTAACTTTTTTACAGTTCCCGGCGCGATAATTATGGTGTGTTTTACCACCTCGTCCCGGCCTGAACCGATTGATCGGTTACGGCTCACACATTTAAGATGAGCGTGACTACACTTAGTGTACAATCAAGAGTGGCTATACCTTCATTGTGTAGGACTAATGCGTGAATGATGTCTTGACTGAAAACCCTTATCAAGACAGCTGGAGCTACACGTGGAGCGTTTCCAATAATGTTTACTCCTATACGTGGAAGTTCCTCACAATTCTTATATTATTTTAATCCACTAATTAATTGTGGTATTATAGGTGAATACCACCAGAATTATATTACTATATTTAATGCATCTTAATTTATACCCAAATCTATAATAATATATACATAGGTAGAAATTTTATTCGTCTCCCTTTTTGACAGGGAGGCGTCAAATTCCACCATTCAAATTAATACCATTTCTCCCTAATTAGAGAGCGGTTTTAGTGGATAATTCCATAGGTGGCAACCTTCTTCTCCTGTGTGGACAGGCGCCTCACGTCAACATCAGCAGTGAGGGGATTCCACAACATCACAGCTGGGTGGATAAGGCACGCTGTTGGGTGTTGGAGCGGGACACTGGCACCTCCAGCAGGAAGCCGTTGCTTAGCACCATTCTCGTTGCTGCGCTCAAATCTTCTCCAGGGGGCCCTTAGGTCATCAGGTAGGCACGTGTTGTATTTGTGCTTTGTGAAGCTCAGTCAGCGCAGCAACCTGTTGCGATGCTTCAAACTGTCCCTCATTTTTTTCGCCCGCACCCGTCTGTTGTTCCTGCTGCTGCTGCTGCACCCACGGCTGCTTTGCGTGGCTTCGGTTGGGGGGGGAGCGCCGCTAATGAGGCGTTCTGCTCGCCTCTGTACCTTAATAAAGTGGCAGCGGGTACTCGACATCTAAGTGAGAGGCGCATACTCCATGATAGGCTTGTGGGCCTTGTCCTGGATCACCAAGCTGTCCGAATGGAAGAGATGAATCAACCGGCGCAGCAGTCACCTTCTGGGAGGCATTTCGCGCCACCTTCTCGAGGTGACAATCGAACCGCAGCCGGGAGTCAACCTCCACACAAAGGATGTCGATGTTGTCCGGCAGAGGGATGTATCGCGTCCCAGCCTAAATAAAAATAAGCTTCACATGCAGCTGATTCGCATCCTACGGGAACGTTGATATCACATGGCCTGAGTTTTGTCGGGGCAATCTTGATCTGCCATCTTTTGCCCTAGACAAGAGTCTGCCACCAGTCTGTAGACAGATTGTATCACGTCTTGCATCTTTTCTCACGCGTGGGTCTAAGAGGTATGTTAGAACCGTCGTTCCGATGGAGGTATGTTACAAGGGAAGACAAACACTTGGCTCATAAAACTAGTCCCCGTGAGACTGAGACTAAGGCCGTGCTCTCTCTCTCTCTCTCTCTCTCTCTCTCTCCTCCTCTCTCTCTCGTCCCTCTCTCTCTCTCTCTCTCTCTATCTCTCTCTCTCTCTCTCTCTTCTCTCTCTCTCTCTCTCTATCTCTCTCTCATCTCTCTCTCTCCTCTCTCTCTCTCTCTCTCTCTCTCTCTCTCTCTCTCTCTCTCTCGCTCTCTCTCTCTCTCTCCTTCTCTCTCTCTCTCTCTCTCTCTCTCTCTTCCTATGTCTGCTACATATTAGGAACATATTAATATAATTATACTCACGGAGAGATACCACTGAGCGCCAAACTTCTGATTTTTCTATAATTTATGTTTGGAGCAAGCAAACCTTATTTGTTCAATGCCCCGAAAACCTATTTCTTCCCCCTAGCTACTCGACTAAACCTACCAGATAACTATCCTTTCTTCTTCAATGACCTCAAATGTCTCCCTCTTCTACAATTAATATTCTTGGACTATCCTTTACTAAACTGAACTTGAAATCTCCAACATCTCGTATCTTGCTAAAACAGCTTCTAAGAAGTTATGTGTCTTGTGGCTCCATTTTTTTCAATTTTTTTCACCGGGGGCAATGTGTTTTCTCTTGCTATCTTCTACCGTTATTTTCATGCTCACTGCTCTTCTGAACTTGCTAACTGCATGACTCCCCCCCTCCCGTGGCCTCTCTGCACAAGAAGGCTTATCACTCATTTCATCCCTATTCTGCCCCATCTTCCTAATGCAAGAGTTAATCATTATCTTTACTTTTCATACCCTTTCATTGTAAAGTCGGAACTCTTCCTTTGTTTCATTTTCCACCTTCCTACGACTTAAATATTTTCAAGAGAGGAGTGACATATATAGTCAACCCTTCTAGCATGGCCCCTCGGGTGGCCAGGTCAAGTCCGCGGTGTTTCATTTCACCTTTATACCTCCGCCGGCGCCTCCTCTTAACCTCTCTCTTCGCTTTCGCTCTCAATATATTTTAATTTTAATTTTTTTGACTATTTTCACAGCACCACTGAGGTAAAAGTCTCGGCGCTTTAGGCCCTTCCATGGCGGGGAAGTGACCATGAATGACCGGGTGGGGCTTTTAAGGATATTCGGGGCCGCCAGCGTTGCATGAGCTACCATGCCAAGTATAATGGAAGGTATACAGACTCGTTGTTTTTACCGTCAAATCGCAAGTCATTCTTAAAACCATGCAACCGTATTATAAAACTATATGATTAAAAAATAGTTAATGCAACAGCTAACAGTATGAGAAGAGAGGTCATTAGCCTTAAATATGAAGGGTGACATCACTGCGGGAGTCCCACCACTCCATCCGAGAGGCCCAAGATATACTGGGCCCGACTATAAAAAAACGAATCCCGAACTAAATTGGCCTACTCTCCTTTCTTATTTCTTACTGGCGTCTTATGGGGACTGGTAGCTTAGTGGACTTTTGTTACCTCTCTTTTTTTACCTTGGCCAGCCCTTTGTAAAGTAAAAAAAAACAAAATATTATCAATGTTAATTATACAGCACACAATTATAATATTTAATAGAATTCACGCACTATATTTGCCCACAAAAGGAGCAAGTTAATCTCTAATTTTGTACACTTTAGTTGTGGGCGGACGTTTTGAGTAAACCCCTCCAACTTTCCCGCAGTAACTGCGTGCGTTGATTGGTTTTTAATTTCCCCGATGCCGAACAGCAATACACTTCACAATATGCGTCCTGGGAAAGGGTGCAGTCATCGGCGTAATAGTTGTTGAGAAAACGCTTTTTTGATGCAATCTTTTGTTTTATCACAAAGAAATGGCCAAGAGCACAAACGAGGTAACAAAAAAACCCCGCTTAGTTCCATTCGCAATAAGACGCCGGTAAAGAATAAAGAATGGGGGGTGGGCCAATTGAATTCGGGAGGTGTCTTGTCACTCTGTCTTGATCAATTTAAGTCGTAGGGAAGGTGAAAAATAGAAACAGGAAGAGAGTTCCAGAGTTTTTCCAGTGAAAGGATGAGCGAGTAAATATACTGATTAACTCTTTCTTAAAGATGGACAGATAGGGATGAGAATGAGTAGAAAGTCTTGTGCACGAGACCGCGGGAGGGGGGGAGGCATGAGTGAGCAAGTTAGAAGAGCAGTTGTAATGCCAGAATTACGTATAATGTGTCCCGAGATATATTGTCTGATGCAGGTGTATTGAAAGGTCTTAATAACCCTTTATTTCTTTATTCTAGGCTACAGTGTTTTAGGTGGAGAATGTTATTTCTTATAACAGTTTCTTTCATGTTTTTCCTTCTTTCTTCCCCCCTACTTTCTTTCTTCCTTCTCTCTTTCGTTCCTTCCATCCCCCCCCTTCTTCCCCCCCGTACACAACCAACGACCTTTTGTTTATTTCTGTGGAGTTTTAATTTCGCGGGAGAAATGTTCTCATAAAAATACACCCCTCTGAATTCCACTAACACTCTTTCTAGATCGACCAATTCCTTTAGATTCTTAGGATACTTGAAAGATAAGAAAATAAACCCTGTCTGACTACAGACAGGCAGACGCCGACAGTAAGATCGCTAAAATTATTAACCCTTCTATCAACCTTCCCTCAGCTCAAAAGAGAAACCCGCGTGGAAAAACCCACTCAGAAAATTTTGGAGGATTTCGGATTAATAATTCATCGTTAAAAATGTCCTTACCAGTTAATTTTTCTCATCAAATTGAAAGACATTATTACACTAGCTTTCTCAGTAGTGCTGTGAAGTGTGGGGCAGGTGTATCCAGCTTCTTTCCTGTGAATACAGGAGTGAGGCAAGGGTGCGTCCTTGCCCCATCACTTTTCAACGCTTGTATGGACTGGGTATTGGACAAGGTTGTAGATCAAAGTGATTGTGGAGCATCCGTCGGCAACACCAAGATCACTGATCTTGTTTTTGCCGATGATGCAGTAATCTTTGCTGAGTCGCTGGAGGTCCTGGTGATGCTCTCGAGGCACTGCACGAGGAGGCAAGCCTTTGGGACTTGAGGTCTCCTGGCTCAAGACCAAGGTCCAGGTGTTTGGAGACTTACTAGATGAAGCAGTACAGTCTGTTCATGCGTGTGGCGAGGACATTGAGATCTTGGAAAGTTTTACATACCTTGGTAGCGCAGTACATAATGACGGCGGGTCACGTCAAGAAGCCTTACGGCGGATTGGCATAGCCCACGGTGTTATGGACTCGCTCAGCGGGAGTATTTGGCGTTGTCGGTACCTGTGCAGGAGGACAAAGATCCGGATCTTCAAGTCGCTTGTGATCCCTGTCTTACTCTATGGTTGTGAGACATGGACACTAAATAGTGACTTTAAGAGACGAATCAATGCCTTTGGTAATAAGTGTCTTCGCAGAATTATGGGGTATCGCTGGGATGATTACGTGTCAAATCAGCGATTGCACCGTGAGACTGAATCGAGGCCTATTACCTGCATAGTCCGTCAGCGCCAACTTCGGCTATATGGGCATGTGGCACGCTACCCTGAAACCGATCCTTTCCCATCGGGTTGTATCTGTAAGAGACAATCCGGCGTGGAGGAGGACAAGGGGGCGCCCACAAGGCTCGTGGCTGGAGCAAGTGTATGTTTCTTGTCGAGAGCTGCTTGGTATGGGAAAGGAGCCTGCATGGGAACTCGCGCGATTTGACCGCCGGGAGTGGCGTCGTAGGGTGGGCGAGGCGACGCGCCCCCCGGCGTATGCCCCCAATGATTGATTGATTGATATCTCAGTAGTTATCCCTTGCCCCCATCTCATCCCAGTCATTAAAAGATCAATAATCATGTCATTTAAGTCAGTCTTATGACCTCGAACGTGTCTTTCCTTCCCGCGAGCCGCTCCACTCTGCTCTCTGTTCAGTCACATGGATCATTCTTCCTCCATCATCCATTCATGTAAGACGTATTCTCTCCCTCTGCACTTTTTCGGCGTCATCTATTTAAAAAAATTTCACATACTAGTACCACTGCTTATTACTGAGTGGTTCGCGCATCAATTATTGCCGTATTAATATCATTCTTCCTCCATCATCCATTCAGGAGATGCTACAAGCAACTTAACCTTTGGAAGGATAGCCATATGGTCAGTTTAAACGCAAACACACATGACTCCCACACTCCCTTTCCCCTTTATTCATAATTAGTCAGGCTGTTATGATAATTTTTAGTGGTTATTAAAGAGGAAGCAGAGGAAAAACACCCCATTAAGATGAAAATTTACCTCATAGTGTGATTAAAAAAGATGGTGTGTCTACAGCGACTTCCACGGAATTCCAGGAAAATTTATGAGTGAGGTGTGTTTAAGTTCACTTCAAACATTCCTCTTAAAAAAAATGAAAATTGAATCAGACCTGGCGCTCAGTTTGCCTGTATGTGGCAATTAGTTGAAGATATACGACTATGAGAAGAATGGCAAGTTAGAAAAGCAATTATTGAACACCAAAACATTTCACAAAGAAGAGTCTAAGGCGGGGATTACCTAGAGATAAGGTTTGACAGACAAGAGTTACGACGGAGATTTGAAATTGAATACAATCATTGGATGCTGATAGTCACCCTGATTCACTCTGAATAAGTCTTATACACAGTGTATGCGTAGAGTATGTGTATCAGTGATAACCCACTTATATGAAATGATATTTCCTACTTAGTTTTTGGCAAACTAATACATTAGTCCTAATGAAAATCTACCATTGAGACGGCTTTCCCGTATTAAAGTTGTACCAATGAGATTAAAAAGCTAACTAGTTTTGTTCAACCCAAGGTGATATACACGGTGTTGCGGAAATACTTATCCACGGATCTCCGAAGAAATTTAAGTTTTAACTCGGTATAATATTCTTATGAAAACCATCATATCCACGTGACTACCTTGATCCTTAGATATTAACTTTCTGTTTAAGAGTTAGACCGTAAGTCTAAATCTTGAACTGGTGGCAGCTACTTATAATTCAAATTGTCCATTTATTGATGTAACGCGGATGGATATCCTCCAGTGGAAAAGTAACCTCACCCATTAAATCTTAATTCATATGAATGATTAAAATCTAGTTTAATATTAATAAGCGGTGGGTGATATCTATTTGTTCATTAATACCTTAAAGAATTGCAGACAGAAAAACCTGGCACCACACATTGAGCAGGAAAATAACGATAGAAGGTAGCAAGAGATGCAACATTGCGGCGGTGATTTAAAGATTGAAGACAGTCATTTACAGGGGGAGTGTTTAGACGAAAAACTTTTGACTCAAACCTGTTTAGGAGAGGTGTATGAGTGGATCCCCCCAAACATGTGAGACAATCTTTATACATGGGCGGATAAGGCCCCTGTACAGAGCAAGCAAGTGGGAGGGAGAAAAATATGGACGCAGACGCTACAAGACACCTAACTTCTTAGAAGCTTTTTTAGCAAGAGATGAGATGTGAGATTTCCAGTTCAGATTTTTAGTAAAGGATGGTCCAAGAATGTTCATTGTAGAAGAAGGAGTATTTTGAGTGTCATTGATAGTCCGGCAGCCTTTTTCATTTTATTTGGTCTAAGCTTGTTTTGTTTACCATAGTTTTTTTTTTGGATATTGATTCTCAAGACTCTCCTTTTTGCGCAGACAAATTTGCTGGAGACTGTCAGAAATTGAGCATTTGAAATATCCGTCAAAAAACAAATGGCCGCTTAAATACCATAATTTATGGTATAAATGTATCAACATAATGTTTTATAAATCGTTGGTCTGATAATTGTTGATTATTTTGACCAGACCCTTTATTATGAGTAGGTTTCAGGTAACATGAGATCTTAGTTTATCCTTTTTCATTGTTATTGGAGTATTGGAATGTGGAAGGACATGTTCATTGAGATTACCATCATGCTTTACGGCCCATGGACAATCTCGCAAAATAGGAACACACTCAAGCCTGAAACTCTGAAGACCTGGGCGCTCAGTTTGCATGTATGGGGCCATTAGTTGAAGATATATCGACTATGAGAGAGAATGGCAAGTTGTTGAACACCAAAACAGTTCACAAAGAAGAGTCTAAGGCGAGAATTACTGAGATAAGGTTGACAGACAAGAGTTACGACGGAGATTTTTAAAATTTGTATACAATCATTGGATGCTGATAGTCACCCTGGGGAACATTGTCAATATTGTTAATGGGCGAATCGTTCCTTCATCAGTGAATGTGGATTAAACGTTTATATCGGTACAAGACAACTGAAAGAGTTTGAAAGAAAATTGTCTGAAGGATTCTATGACATAATCAATATGAGAGTTGAAACCATGGCAGTCATGAAGAGGTCTATTGATGTAGGAGATACTAAGGTCTACGATACCAATTTGATTTACTCGAGAGTAATAGGACTGCAGACCAGTTCAAGAGATGTCAACTTAGTGATGTTCTGTCATGAGAGCTATCATCAGTCCCTACAGCACTTTTTTACGACTCAGGAGAAATGCGGGGCTGCCAAATCAAAATCAGAAATTTAAGAAGCGATTAAGGTTGAAGTTTCAGCCAGACATGCGATGCGATACAGGAAGCATTTTGCACAGTTATTGATGGTTGCGCTCTCCTGTGGATTCCCAATGGCCATTATCTACTTTGACTAAATCCCCCACAGTAATGGACTATGTGACAATGTTTAAAGATATGGTGGAAGAGAGACTGAGATCTGATGATGTGTACTTTGGTCTTTGACAGTATGTAGACTATAGCACAAAATGTTCAACAAAATATCATGAGGCCCAAAAGGGTTTGAGTCTTTCAACTGAGCCCAACGTCACCCTTGCCTTCTCAGAATATAGCCTTAAATGTCACCCAGAACAAGAAGCAGCTGATAGATATAATTTGCAAAGACGTGCAGAATAATACAGGTTTCATTAAGAAGCATAAACTTGTAATCACTGCTCAAGATGAAACTCCAGTTGAAATAAACCCAGGTGGAATTGTCATATGAAGAAGAGATTGGCAACAACGCACGAGAAGTTTACAACATAATTGTACAGCAGGCAATTATACTTGTAGTTGATGAGCAGAAAAACGTTAGAGTTCTTGCAGGACGGCACAGACGTGTTGTTCTACTGCTTCACCATACCACAGCAGGCTCTTACAACACAAATTATAATGGAGTTTCCTATCAAAGAGCGAGCTGTTATAAAATATACCTGAAACAGTAGAACAATTAAGAGATATCATTCCGGGAATGTTAGCAGGTCATGCTATGACTGGTTGTGACACTGTTGGGGCATACTTTGGCATAGGAAAGGGAACGATGCTGAAAGTGTTGAAGCGGAATGTCAGACTCCGTTTGGATTTGATAGGCAAAATACAGTATGTAGAAGCAGACTGGCCAGATGTGATGAGCCAGGCAACAGCATTCATAGCCTAATGTTATGGACATTCAAAAGGGCCCCTTCACTGTCAGATGCTCGAGTAAATGTATGGACCCGGGAAGGACTGGAGACCTGGGGCAACAAACACCCAAAACCTTGCATCGCTACCCCCAACTACTGAATGCATTCTCAGAAAATGTGGAGCGCGCTCACTTTCAAACATTTATATGGAAGAATGCACTGGAATTGAGCCCGCCAACTTTGGGTCCCACAAGCTATGGGTACACAAAAAAGAAGAAAAAAAATCACTGATGCAAGTAACAGTACCCGCAAATGAAATACTTGCGCCGATAACATATTAAAGTTGAGTGGTGCCACCTGCGCAAGTGGAAGCCCATGCAAATCATCAGGATGCGGTTGGAACAAAGCAAAACTAGCATGCCAATGTTCTGTTTTTGTCGTGCATCTATTGAATACTGTAAAAGATCAAACTAGGGCAGCAATTAACCTGTATATCAGGGAAACATGGTGTAATCGTAGACAAACTGGCTTAGGCAGGACAAATCATGAAAAGGGCTCAAACAAATTTGAGATAATATCAACTTGTAAATATGGAATTCAATGAAAGTTTCCAAAATTTCCTAAAACAATTAGATAAACTTTATTAACAGGGCTGATCTTAAAAGGACTCATGCCAAAGAGGGACAATTCAGTTTGTAAATATGCTATTAATGAAAGTTTCCTACCCCGAGATAGAGACCTGATCAGCTTGGATATTGCCAAGCCTTGCAACAAGTCTGTAGCTATAAAAAATTTATGACTTATACTTGAGCAATGTTTTTAGAAAAAGGGTTTAAAAGAACAAAGCTTTAAAAAAGGACTCATACCAAAAGTCAACATAATCAATCTTGTAACCACGCAAATAGTTGCATTTTTATGCCTTAATTTTGCTTTTTAAAATTTTTGGGCCCACCATTTTTTTTTTTGCCCGGATTTTGAATTATCATTTTTTCTGATCATGCAGACTCATCAAATGTGATGGCCCTGTATGAAAAAGAACTCAAAACTCACCTTACTACAACAATAATCCCACGGTAAATTTTTTGAAAATCTGGTATTCTGGGGGGCCCCATTTTGTTTATGACAAATTTTTCTGAAATTGCTCAATGGTGACGGGGCTCAGGAAATTGTTTGTTAAAGTTGATGGTCTGAAGAACCCAATGCACACACAAAAAAACTATGGTAAGCAAAAAAAGGGTTTGATCCGGGTGCGCCGGATTGAAAGAGGGATACTCGGGATATTTTATCGGGTAGGTTTTTTTTAAAGTAGAGGGAAAAAAATTGGATTTTTGAGGCATTGGAAAAATAATTTTTGCTTTCCCCCCCAATCAGAAATTAAAAGAAAGATCGAAGTTGGCGCTCGGTGGCATTTCTCCGTGAACATTTTAGTTCCTGTCGATTTAGACGCAAATAAATGCCGTTTAAAAATAAAGGATATAATATAGCGTAGGAGGGATAGGGCTTTGAGTTAGATTTAGTGTTTTAAATGAATAATAGAAAGAGAAGGGTGATAGGACAAAACCCTGAGGAACACTACTATGATAACTTCGGAAAAGAACAATGCCGTCTACAGAGCTGCAAAAAAAACTTTTTGAAAGGAAATTTTAGATAAAGGGAACAAAGAAGGATAAAACCGGTGAGGTAGTTTGGAAAATTTAAGATTTGTCCCTGACATTCAAAAGATTTTATATGTCAGGGCAACACACTTTTCCCACCGAAAACCCCCCAGGAGGATGACCAAGATTCGTTAGGAAAACTAGAAAATCGCCAGCAGATCTTTTATTAAGTATAGATTGAAAAACTTAGAAGGCAGGAAGTTAAAGCTATAAAACGGGAGTTTGAAGGGTTAGAAAATCACCATTTTTTGGAACAGGTTGGTGTGAGCAAACTTTCAGCAAAAAGGGAAAAGGGGAAGTAGTTAGAGAAAGACGGGAAAAATTTGACCTGGCAGGGGGCAATACAAAAACAGTTGTTTTAGAAAAATTGGGGGGAATCGTCAGGACCGTAAACCTTCCGGGATCTAGCCCGAAAGGCTACGAAAACATCATCAGAAGGATCTTAAAAACAATAATATATCAGATGGTAGAGAAAGAACAAAACCCCTTTGTCAAACCCCGAGTGGAATTTTTTGCAAAGGTTTGAGCGAAAAATTCGTTTAAAATAATAGACACTGTGGAGGTCTCTGGGTGAATATAGGGGGGAAAAATGAAGAAAACAAATTGCAAGAAGTTTTTTGGGTAGATGCCAAAGTCCCCAGAGGGGTTTGTTTAGAAAGATTTTTTTACATTTTTTAAATTTTAAGGGTTTTTTTTAATAAAGTACAAATTTGGGATGATTACGGGGAAAAAAATAAAAGGGATGAGCGCAAGGGGGGGTGGTTTCGGGACCGTCTGTGGCTGCCTCTCTTCTTTGGGCGCAGAAACAAAAAGAGTTAAACCAAGGTTACGGGCTTTAGGATTGAGAAAATGTTGGAATGTACCCCTCCACTAGAGACAATGACCCCCAAATTTGGCTTTGCACAAAGGATGGGTCTCTACATTGAAGCAAAATAATCATTTCCCTAGAAAATCACTAGTCTGCCTAGCCTCCCACTTAGTTGTGTTAAAATGTCAGACGCACCACCGCTTAGGTGGGTCCCGAGGCGGCACCGGAACGATAGGACAGGTTACATAAATAAGATTGTGATCGGAGGAACCCAACGGAGAGAATAGTTTCACAGAGTAAGCAGAAGGGTTAGTAGTTAGGAAAAGATCAAGAATATTGGGCGTGTTTCTAAGGCGGTCAGGAATACGGGGAAGGTGCTGCACCAGCTCAGCTACTCTAGGTCCCTTGGATGATAGAAAAGCTGTAGGTTTGTTCACCAGGTTGGTCAGTGAAAGAAGATGATAGCCAATGCTGGTGGTGAACATTGTAATCCCAAGAATAGAAATTTTTGCAAAAGGAAAATGAGATGAAATGTGCTCCACTTTTGATGTTAAATAGTCGAAGAATTTTACATAGTCCGAAGAGTTAGGTGAGAGATATACATCACAGATAAATTTAGTAAGAGAGTGACATTCAAGTCGAAGCCAGATAGTATAAAATTCTGAAGATTGAAGACCGTGGGCACGTAAACTATGACGTAAGCAAGTGATGTCGTTGCGCACATATAATCCGTCAGCTTGTGTAGCAAAAAGGGGTTTAACTGTATTTTTGTTTTACTCCTTGAAACTATCAGGAAATGTCCTTTTAGTGTCACTGAATATGAAACCACTTGTTACCAAATTTTCTTGATCCCATATGACCGGCCATTTTAATTTAAAATGACCTCCCTTTACGCACACTTGTGTAGGATATAGCTGCACATTTTGCACATTTTTAAACCACATAGCGTATTGAACCAATGCATTATATATGCATGTATAGATAGATAGATAGATAGATAGATAGATAGATTTGCCCTTTGATATCAGAATCGCTGACTACTATACGAATTTCCTTTTTTATAGAACCATAATGAACTCTGGAGAAATGAGTGATGTAGAACAAGTGTCAAAAGCCTCATGCATTGCTGTGGAACACGATTACAACATTCAATGGAAGAAAGGTCACCTAAAGTAAGCCAACTGACTTTAGTATATGCATAAAATGTCAGGAGTCAAAGAAAAAGACAGGACTGACAAAACCTAGTGATGTCTCTACATATGAAAAATTTCAGCAAACTGTGAATAGGCGAGCAGAACTTGGGAATAAAGAATTCGTCAGTGTGTCACGCAGGCTGGAAAGATTGTATGGGCTTGATCTGATGGGAAAACAGGCACAATGACATAGGAATTGTTACGCTGATGCAAAAGTTACGAGTAAAATTAAAAGAGATGAACAGCGTCGTATGAGTTTTGTCAAAATAGCTGGCCGACCTTATAATGTAGCTCGATCAGAAGATAAGAGGTTGATGAGGTCTGGCTGTCAGGTGTTTGATCGCAAACTGTGTTTCTTTAGTCAGCTAGAGACGAACGAAATCACTTTGTGGATGTCAAAGTAAAAACAGTGCCATGTCAATTCATGATATTGTAGAAAAAAGTGCCAATTCTGCATGGGAAGTGCAGTTGGCTGATATCATAACAGAAGGGGATTTTCTTGCCAGAGACATTGTATATCACAAAGGTTGCAAAACCAAACATTGGCCGAAAGTATGTACAAGAACCAGAAAGAAGTAATACCAGTAAATTGAGTCGACAAGATCCAGCTTTGGTATCAGCTGAGTTCGAGTTCAATGATGAATTGAAGGAAAAGGATTGATGATGGTCAGTACAAAGACTACTGTATACTGGACTTTTTACTCGCGCTCCGCACCAAACCCGCCCATGACCAGTGGAGGCCGATCGGCAAGGTAAAAAAGTGTTTCGAACATCACTCCCATTTCCCTTCCTATGGTTTAGCAGTATAAAGATACACTGTTATATTTGTAAAATGTTTGTTCTATGATATATCAAATAAAAAACAGTAAAATACACTAAAAATATGCCATTATGAGACTCTGAAGAAATATGCATGAAACTTAATATTCACTTAAACTCTTCGCCATTTGATACTTTGCGAGACAACATTAACATGAAAACATATCGATAGAAGCGGAATTTTATTAGCTTTCCATTGATATATTTCGTTTTCTGATAAATGAATTAGCACTATGCATAAATTAGCGTTAACTAAAAAAATAACATCATCAATCGGATCGGCAAGTAAAAAAAATGTTCCATGAATACAGGTAGAATATGGTTTATCAGTATAAAGGGTACACTGTTAATCTCGTAATGTGTGGGTTCAATAATATATCAAATAAAGAACTGTAAAAATATACTTAAGAAATGACATTATGAAACTGAAGAAATATGCATGAACTTTAACTTTTCGCTATTAATATTTTGCGGGAAATCTTTTTACATGAAACATATCAATAGAAACGGAATTTTATTAACTTTATAAATATATTTCGTTTTCAGATAAATGAATTAGCACCATGCATAAATTAGCGTTAACTAAATAAATAAAAAATCACCAATCGGGTAATTTTCCAGATTGATGATGTTATTTATTTAGTTAACGCTAATTTATGCATAGTGCTAATTCATTTATCAGAAAACGAAATATATCAATATAAAGGTAATACAATTCTGCTTATATTGATATGTTCCATGTAAAAGGTTTTCCCGTAAAATATTAAATGACAAAGAGTTTAAGTGAACATAAAGTCATGCATATTTCTTCAGAGTCTCATAATGCATTTATTTACTGTATTTTACTGATTTTTATTTGATAATATATATAACAAACATTTACGAAGATAACAGTATATCATTTATACTGACAAACCGTAGGAAGGGAAATGGGAGTGATGCTCGAAAATGTCAGGAAACGCGGCATTGACCTCCACTGGAAATAGCCCAAACTGAGTAGCAAGCCCAGTATACAGTAGTCTTTGGTTAGTATGTTACCACAGTTGAAGCCGAACCTTGTACATGAATATGATGCGTGATCACGGTGTTATCAACTAAATAGTAGACCGTTAGAACACTGATAAAAAATATAACGGAAAAAATCCATAACATAGCCATATCTCCAAGCAAGGGTAGAGCACCTGGAGTCTTGCATTCCAAGAAAGTAGGGGCGTGAAGCAGTTAACACAGCTAAGTCAGAGCAAGATGTTGAAGGGGATCTCACTACAATCTTCAAGTATGCAAAAATAATAAAGCGAGTGACTGTCCCGTGCCAAAAAAGAACAGCAGTGGTTCTTTACATGGTGTTCTGACAGTGCTAGCGAAATACCAGTGCCATTACAGCTGATGATTATGACTAGATGGTTCTTGCAGGGATCAAAAGCCGCTACAACTGATACACGTGATAAGAACTTGTACAAATCTTGCCAAATAATATCACAAATGATAATGCAAGAATTCAAGACAACCAGACATATGACATATACACCAAAATCTCAGTCAGCAGCATCAGATTGTCGACAACAATATGAGAGTCCTTTTCAGTGGATTGTCACTGTGGATGTATCACAATCTGCGTAGTCAAAGAGTCATAAATGTCTTGACTAACATTTGTGCCGGCATATCATACAGTCGAGTCACTCACTCTGCAGCCAGATAGCTAACGCTGTGAAAAAAACCCCATCAACACCAATCGGTGTTTTTTACCATATGGTTTATTGAAAAGGCCTGGCAATACGTGCCTCTGCAGACAATGTTGACAAAAAAGTAGACACATATGATGGAAATAATAGTTTCAATACAATGGCTGTAAGTGTCTATCAGATATCTAGTGATGAAACAGTAATAAACCACTTAATCTCTTGAGATATCCCCTGATGCACTTGTAGATGTTCCAGATACATGCATTAAACTCTTGAAATGCAACATAACTGGCAATCAAAAGCCTTCTAGTAGTCCCTGTTACAAATCATACAAACTTGGTGCTCATGAAGGGCATTTTGAGAATGCACTGAACACGACGACAAGGCATGGATGATAGCAAGGTATCTGCATCGAGCAATACCATGTATATATTCTTCAGAGATCACTCAGGAAACATAAGTGGTCTGGGGGTAACCACCATTCCTGTTGACACAATAGCTGTCAATAACTCCCTGTTGTTACCGATGATGCATTGTAATAACCTGTTGTCATCGAGCACTTCTGAGTTCGAACAATTGCAAACAATGCCTATCTCTGAAGCAGAAGAGAATCAACGAATACCAGTTTAGTCTGCCCATAATTCCCTATTGGACACACCAACCAGCCAGCCGGCACATAATACCATTTACAAATCATACGCACCTCCTATCATCAATGCCCCAGCTCATGAGTGGTCCACTTTCGTCACGACACTGGATCAGCTTACGAGACATCAACGAGTTTGTTTCCGGTGGCAATGAAAGGCTACTGGTTACATTTGATATGGACCTGTACAAACGAGTTTTGAAGTTGGAAAATCTAGATTACCACTATCAAAGAAAGTTGGTCCTATGCCCAGGAGTTTTCCATATACGCTGTGTGCTCTTAGGTGCTTAGGAAGGGCAATTGAAGGAAGTGGCTTGGATGAAGCAATTGGGTTGAGGCTGACCTATATAGGACAGTGACAGTAAACCAAATTATCAATGCTAACGATTATGGCAGAGCTATGGAGGCCCAGGAAGTCACTCTGCAAGTATTTTTTTTTCAAAACTTTTC
>JACEEZ010009008.1:0-13813 GCA_016584305.1 Chionoecetes opilio
AAACAAAAACGTTTGCAATATCCGTTTATCCATTAAATAACCATTACTCTTCTATTTTTTTAGCTTAAGGTAATGTAAGTACTTTAGGTGCTAATTGTTCTAAAAAAATTGGGTATACTTAAATTTGTGGTGGTATATGATAAATTTTTATTGAAAATAATTTTATGGGTTATAAAATTAAGAAAAATTACTTTATATACAATAACGCTACAGTTTACAAAAAACTATGAAAAACGCTTGAAATACCTTATATCACAAAAAATAACCTTTACTCTTATATTTTATTTGGTTAATGAAATGAAAGCTTCTTATAGGTGCAAATTATTTAAAAAAAAAAGGATTGTATACTTAAATTTGAAAAAACGCTATATATCACCATCCCGCTAAAATCTTTAAAAAGACCATTTTGAGGGTATAAAGCTTTATAAGTAAACCCTTCTATTTGATATAACATAAATTAAAAAAGAAACTATGAAAAAACAAGTGTAATATACCATTGTTCACTTTGGGAGTCTCAAACTCCTTTATAAGTTTTACGTATTTTTAAAATAGCAATTTCTAACAAAACAACTATAATCCCACATTTTGAATTTTTCCTATAAAAATAAGGGCTGAATAAGTAATTTTCGACATTTTAATGCTTTATGTTTCTTTTATAATTGCTGATAATGCTTTAACCCTCAAAATGTGTTCTTTTCAATGTTTTAGCTATTTCGGGGATTATAGCTTTTTCTCAAAATTTAAGTATCAATCCTTTTTTTTTAAATAATTTTCACCCATAAAATTTTTCATTACATTAAACCAAAAAATATAAGAGTAATAGGTTTTTTTATTGTGATATAACGGTATATTGCAAGCGTTTTTTCATAGTTTCTTGTAAACGTAGCGTTTTGTATAATACAAGTATTTTACTTATCTATTGCTATAAACCCATAAAAAGTGTTTTTCAAAGATTTACTGTTATCGGTGATATTTTAAACTGTTTTCCTACAAATTGAAATATCCATAAATAACTCTTAATCTTCTATTTATCACTTAATTAATGTAAACTATTATAGGTGAAATTATTTAAAAAGAGGGTTTTATACTTCATTTGCAGGAAAAAAAGCTATATATCACCATAACTAGCTAAATTTAAAACAATACATTTTTTTGTGTTTTAGCAATATGATAAATAAAACTACTTGTATATATAAATAACGCTACAGTTTCACAAAATGAAAAAAAGCTTGCAATATACCGTTATTCACAAAAATAAACCCTTTCTCTATTATTTTTTTGCTTAATGTAAAGTAAGCTACTTATAGGTGCAAAATTTTTTAAAAAAAATTTCCCATTAATTTTAAAAAAGCTTAAAATTAGTAACTACTAAAAATTTTTAAAAAAAAATTTTTTTTAAAAATTTTATAAAAAATTATATAATAATTTCAAAAATAAAAAAAACTTTTTAAAAAAAAAATTTTTTAAAAATTTTTATTAAAAAACCAATTTAAAAAAACTTCAAAAAAAAATTTTTTTTAAAAAAAAAACCAAATTTTAAATTTTTAAAAAAGGGTAAAAAATTTTTCACAAAAAATTTTTTAAAAAAATTTTTTTAAAAAAATTTTTTAAAAATTAATTTTTCAAATTTTTTTAAAAAAAAAAAAAAAATTAAAAATTTTTTTTTAAAATTTTAAAAATTTTTAAAAAAAAAAAAATTTTTTTTAAAAAAAAAATTTTTTAAAAAATTTTATAAAAAAAATTTTACCCTTTTAAAAAAAAAAAATTTTTAAAAATTTTTTTAAAAATTTTTTTTTAAAACTTAAAAAGAAAAAATTTTTTTTTTAAATTTTTAAAAATTTTTAAAATAAATTTTAATTTTATTTTTAAATTTTTAAAAATTTTTAAAATATTAAAATTTTTTAAGTTAAAAAAAATTTAAAAAAAAAAACAATTTTCTAAATTTTTAAAATTTTGAAAAATAAAATTTTTAACCCCAAAATTAGATAAAACTTTTTAAAAAAACACTTTAAATAAAAATTTAAAAACTTTTTTAAAAAAAAAAATTTTTTTTAACTAAATTTTTAAAAACATTTTTAAATTTTTAATTTTAAAAAGCTTAAATATTTTTTTTAAAAATTTTAAATTTTAATTTTTAAAAAGTTTAAAAAATTTTAAAATATTTCCAATTTAATTTATTTAAAAAAAATTTAAAATTTTTTTAAAAAAAATGAAAAAAAAATTAAAAAACATAACCTTTAATTTAAGAATATAAATTAATTTTAATTTTAAAATTAAACCCCTTTTTGGGAAAAAAAAAATTTAAATCTTAATTTTTAAAAACCCTTTTTCTTTTTTTGTAAAATTTTTAAAACTAAATTTTAAGGGTTTTGCAAAAAAAAAAATTTATTTTTAAAAATTATTTAAAAACTTTAAAAAGAAAAACCCCAAATTTTAAAAAAATAATTAAAAAATTTTTTAAAATAAATCCTAATTTTTTTTTATTTTAAAAAAATTACTTCAAATAAAAATTTTTTTAAAAAAAATTTTTTTAAATTTTAAAAAACCTTTTAGGGGGAAAAATTTAAAAAAACCTTTTTAGAAAAAAATTAAAAAAAAAAACATTAAATAAAGGTTAAAAAATTAAAAAGGTTTAAATTCCCTTTTTTTAAATAAACAAAAAAAAAAAAATTTTTAAAAAAAATTTTTTAAAAAAACCAAATTAAAAATTTTTTTTTTAATTTTTAACAACCCCAAAAAAATTTTTTTTTTTTTTTTAAAACTGAAAAATGCTTTTTACTTTAAAAATCTTTTTTTTTAAAAATTTGCTGAGGTTTTTTTTTTCTTTTTTTTTTTTTTGGGAAATTTTTCTTAAGAATTATTTTAAAAAAAAAAAAATAGGTTATTTATTTTAATAATTTTTAAGGTTTTTATTTTTTTAAATAACGTTATTGAATTTCTAATTTTTTATTCTTAAAATTTTAAAAAGTTTTTTAATATTTATTTTTAAAAAAAGTGTTTTCAATTTAATACCCTTACCTTTTTAATTTTTTTTCATTAAGTAATTTAAACTTTAATTTTTTTTTATTCTAAAAAAATTTTAAATTCAATTTCAAAAAAAATTTAAAAACTCAATTCGAAAAAATAATTTTTTTTTATAGCAATATATGAAAACTACTTTATTATAAAAATAATTTAGAATAAAAAACGCTTCAATTACCCAACAAAAAAAACCTTCCTTTTTATTTTTTCAAAAAATTTCCTTAATCAAATTATTTAAAAAATGATTCTTTGTAAAAAATTTTAAAAGGGGGCTACTAAAATTTTAAAAAAAACCCTTTTAGGGGATAAACTTTTAAAAGAAATTTTTAAAGTATTAATAAATTTAAAACCCTATTAAAAAAACATTTTAAACAAATTAAAAACCAAAAAAAAAAATTAAACCCCTTTAAATTTTAAAATAAAATTTTAGAAAAATAAACCACATTTTTTTTCAAAAAACTAAAAAATTCAATTTTATTTTTTAAAAAAATAATTAAAAACTTTTAAAAATTTTTCAAATTAAAATTGAAAAAATTTTTTAAAAAAAAAATTTTTGTTTAAAATTTAAAATTTTTTAAAAGTTTTAATAATGTAAATTGGTTTTTTTAGCCCCAAAAAATTTAAAACTTAAAAAATTTTATTAAAAATATTAAAAGTTTTATAAAATAAATTTTAACTAAATTTGAAAAATCTTTTTTAAACTTAAAAATTAAATTTTTTTTGTTTAAAAATCTTAAAATTTTAAAAAATTTTTTTTTTAAAATTAATTAAAAACTGAAAAAAAATTTTTTTTAAAAAAATTTTTAAAAAATTTTTGAAAATATGGGTATTTGTAAAAATAAAAATAATTAATTTTAGAAAAAAAAAATCTTCATTTTACAAAAAAAAACCCCTTTTTTTTTGTTTTTTAAAAATTTTTGGGGGGGGAAAAAATAACCTTTGTTTAAGAAATTAAAAAAACCTTGAAAAACCTTTTTTTAAAAAATAAAACCCTTTTTTTTTTTTTTTAATTTTTTCCCCTTTTTTTTAATTTTTAAAATTTAAGCTTAATTTTTTTAAAAAATTCTAAAGGTGTAATTTTTAAAAAGGGGGAACCCTTTTTAAAAAACCCTTTTATCAAAACTATAAAATTTTTAAAAATTTTTTTTATTTTTATAATTTAAAAAAAATTTTTTTAAAAAAATTTAAAAATTGAAAAACCTTTAAAAAAAAAACCCCCTTTTTTCTTTTTTAGCAAAAAATAAACTAATTATTTTCTAAAATTTTTTTAAAAAAAAAAATACTTTCATTTGTTAAAAGTTATTCCCCCTTAGTAAACTTAAAACCCAAATTTTTTTTAAATGAAATAAATTTTGTTATACAAAAAGGTTTACGAAATATAAAATTTCTTACGTTTACAAAATAAAAACCTTTATCTTAAATTTTAAAAAATTTTTTAATTAAATTTTCTTTTTATATAAAATTTTAAAAAAAGGTTTATTTAATTTTTAAAAAATATATTGAACCCCTAAATCAGAAAAGAAACCTTTTTAAAAGAAAAAAGGAAACCTTTTTATAAAAAACCTTTAAAAAAAAAAAAAACTTAAATAAGCCAAAAAGAAAAAAAATTTTTTAATTTTTCATAGTTAAAATCTTTTAAAAAAAACAAATTAAATTTTTTAAATTTTTTACAAAAAACTAAAAATTCAATTTTAATTTTAATTTTTTTTTTCTTTTAATTTCAAATTTCCCTTTTTCCCCAAAATTTTTTTTTGAAGTGTTTGGTTAAAAATACTTTTTCTTAAATTATATAAACCCTTTTTTTTTTAAATAAATTGATTAAAAGCTTTAAATTCATTCCAAATAAAATAAGAAAAGGGTTTTTTTTGGGGTTTAATATTTCCCAATTTTAATTTTGTAAATTAGTTTTTATTTAAATATTTTTTTTTTAATTTTCTATAAACCCAAAAAAAGGGTTTTTTAATAAAATTTTTTTTTATAACTGTTTTTAAAATTGAATACAAAAAATCTTAAATTTTTTTTAAGCTTTTAAAAGTTTTAAAAGGGGAAATTTTAAAAATTTCTAAAAAAAGGAAAAACTAATTTTGGGGAAAAAAAAAAAAAAACTTTTTTTTTAAAATAATTTTAGTTTTTTAATATATAATAAAACTACTTTTAAATAAAAACCTCATTTTTAAAAAAAAAAAAAAACCTTTAATCCTTTAAACAAAATAACCCTTTTTCTTTATTTTTTCTTAATTATGTAAGCTACTTAAGGGAAAAAATTTTTAAAAAAAAGGGTTGTTACTTCAATTTGAGGAAAACTTTTTTCACCAAACTACTAAAATTTATTAAAACAAACATTTTTGGGGTTTTAAAATTAAAAAAAAAAAATTTTTTAAATAATACATTTCAAAAACAAAAAAAACCCCTTTTTTTACAAAATAAAAATCTATTTTTTTTAAGTAATTAAAATACATTTTCAAAATTTTTAAAAAAAATTTTTTAAAATTTTTTTAAAGCAATCCCTCACTTTTTAAAAAAAAAAAAAATTAAAAATTTTTAATAAATTTTCTTTTTTAAAAAAAAAATTTAAAAAAGAAAAAAAAATTTTTAAAAATTTTAAAAAATTAAAAATTTTCCCCTTTAATATTTAAAAAAAATTTTTTTTAAAAAAAATTTAAAATTTTTATTTTTTAAAAAAAATTAAAAATTTGTTTTTAAACATAAAAAATTTTATTAAACTTTTAAATTAAAATTTAAAAATTTTTTAAAAAAATTAAAAAAAAAAAAATAATTTTTTAAAATTTTTAATTTGAATTGGTTTTTAAAAAAATTAAAAAAAAAAAAAAATTGTAAATTTAAATTTTTACAAAAAAAAAACTTTTTGAAATATTTTAAATTTTTTAATTTTTTTTTAAAAAGTTTAATAAAATTTTATTATCTAATACGTTTTTCAAAAAATTAAAAACCTTTTTTAAATTTAAAAAAAAAATATTTTAATTTCATTTTTTTTGTAATTAAAATTGTTATTTTTAAAAAGCTTTTTTTCAATTTTTGAATTTATATTAATAAAAAATATATTTCATAAAATTTTTTATTTAAAAATAAATTTTTTGATATATAAATTTTCTTTAAAGAAAAAAAAATAACCTTTTTCCAAAAAAATTTAATTAATTTATTTTAAAAAAAAATTTTTTTTTAATTAATTTAAAAAAATTTTTTATCAATTTTTAAAAAAATTTAAAACTTCAAATTTTTGGAAAAACAATTTTAAATATTTATATTAAAAATAATTTTTTTAAAAAAACAAAAAAAAAACCCCTTAAAAACAATAAAATACCCTTTTAAACAAATTTTTAAAAAAACCCTTAAATTTTTATTTTAAAAAAAATTTAAATTTTTTAAAAAAATTTATTTTGCAAATATTAAAAAAAAATTTTTTTAAATTTTTTTTTAAAAAAATTTTATAAGTTTAAATAAATTTAAAAAAAAAGGGTTAAAAATTTTTTAAAAAAAAATTTTTTTATAAATTCTTTTTTAAAAAAAATTTTTAAAAAAATTAATTACCCTTTTTTTTTAAAAAAAAATTATTTAATTCGGGGGGAAAAAAAAATTTTTCCCCTAAATTAAAAATTATTTTTTTTTAAAAAAAATTTATTTTTTTTTTTAAAAAATTTTTTTTTTTTAAATATGTTAAATCTTTTTCCAAAAATTTTGGAAATTTTTTCCCCAAAAAAAATTAAATTTTGAAAAAAAATTTTTAAAATTTTTTTTATAATTTTAAAAAAATTAATTTTTTTAAAAAAAAAATAAAAAATTTATATTAAAACATTTAGGTTTTTAAAAAACTTAAAAATTTAAAAATTTTTTTTAAAATAATTTATAAAAAGGAAAACCCCTTTTTTGTTTTTTTAAAAAAAAAAATTTTTCTTTAAATTTTTTTTTTTTAAAATTAATAAAATTTTTTAAAAAAAATCTTCATTTTAAAAAAATTAAAAACCCTTTTTGGTAAAAAAAAATTTTAAAAAAAATTTTTTTTTAAAAAATAAAAACCTTTTTAAAATTTATTCCTCAAAAATTTTAAAAAAAAATTAAAAAAATTTTTTTTACAAAAAAATTTAACCAAATTAAATTTAAAAAAAATTTTTTTTTTTTCCCCAAAAAAAATTTTTTTTTTAAAAAAGTAATAATTCTTTTCCCTTTTCCCAAAAAAAATTTTTTAAAAATTTAAAAACGTTTTGATTAAAATAACAAAATTTAAAAAAAAAATTTTAAAAATTAAAAATTTTTTTTAAACCCCTTTTTTCAAATTAAAAATTAAAAAAATTTTTAAAAATTTTTTTTAAAAAGTTAAATTTTTAAAAAATTTTTAAAAAAATTTTTACAAAATTAAAAAATTTTTTTTTTAAAAGGGGAATAAGTAAATTTTATTTTTACCCCCAAAATCTTAAAAATTTTTAAAAATTTTTTAAATTAAAAAATAAATTTTTTTAAAAAAACATTTTTTTAATTTTAATTTGTAAAATATTTGAAAAATTGGAAAAAAAAAGAAAAAAATTTTTTAAAAAAATACAAAAAAAAACTTAAAAAATTTTTTATTAAAGATTAATAAAAAAAAAAATTTTTAAAATTTTAAAAAATTTTTGAAAAGTTTTTTAAAATTTTTTCCCATTAAAAATAATTTTTAAAAATTTTTTTAATTAAAAATTAATTTTAAAAAAAATTTAATTTAATTTTTAAAAAAATTTAAAGTTTTAAAAAAATTTTTAAAAAATTTAGGAAAAGCAAATTAAAAACCTTTTAAAAAATTTTGTTTTTTAAAAAAAATTAAAAAAATAATTTTTTTTTTAACATATAATTAAAAACCCTTTTTAAAAATTCAATTATTTAAAACTAAAAAAACCTTAATTTCCCTTTTAATTCCCAAAAAAAATAACTATTTTTTTAATTTTTAAAATGTTTTATTTTGGGGAAACTTTAAAAATTTCTTTAAATTATTTTAAAAAAATTTTTTTGTTTTTAAAAGAAAAAATCCCTTTTTTTAAATAAAAAAACAAAAAATTTTTTTTTTTCCCAAAATTTAAATAAAAAAAAATTTTTTTTTATATTTTTTTAAAAAGGGGAAAAGTTTTATAGGGTTTTTTAAAAAATTTTAAAATTTTAAATTTATTTTAAAAATTTTAACCTAATAAATTTTTTAAAAATTTATTTTTTTTTAAGTTTTTAAATAAAAAATAAAAAAAAACCCCAAAATTTTTAATTTAAAAAATTAATTTTTTTAAAAAAATTTTTTTTTTAAAATTTAATTTAAATTTTAAAAAAAATTAACCCTTTTAATCAAAAAAATTTTTTAAAAAAAAACCCCTTTTTTTTAAAAAATTTAAAAAACAATTTTAAAAAACCTAAAACCCAAATTTTTTAAAAACCCCCTTAATAAAAAATTTCCCTTTTTTTTTTAAACCCTTAAAAAAACTTTAATTTTTTTTTAAAAAATTTTCTTTTTTAAAAAAATTTTTTTTTTAAAAAAACCTTAAAAAAAATTTTTTATAAAATTAATTTAATAACCTTTTTAAAAAAATTTTTCTTTATTTTTTTAAAGGGGTTTTTTTTTTTAAATTAAAGGGTTTTTTAAAATTTAAAATATTTTTTACTTTTTTACCAAAAAATTTAATTTTTTTTTAAATTTTTTAAAAAGCTTTTTTAAAAAAATTAAAATAAAAATTTAAAATTTTTTTAAAAAGTTTTTTTTTTTCAAATTTTTTTAAAAAAAAAATTTTTTTAATTAATTTTAAAAAAAAAAAGTTGTTTTTAAAGGAAAATTTTTTTTTTTAAAATTTAAAAAAAAAAAATTTTTTTAAAATTTATTTAAAATTAAAAATTAATTAATTTTAAAAAAAAATTATTTTAAATTTTTAAAAAAAATTACCTTTTTATAAAATTTAAAAAAAAAATTAATTTTTTAAAAAAAAAATAAAATTTTTAAAATAAAATAATTTTTTTTTAAAAAAAAAAGTTAAAATAATTTTTTTAAAATAAAAATTTTTAATTTAATTTTTAAAAAAAAATTTCAAAAAAAAATTTAAAAAAATTTTTTTTTTATAATAGAAAAAAAAACCTTTAAATTTAAATAAAAAATTTAAAAAAAAAAGGGAAAAATTTTTAAAATAAATCCTTTTTTATTTAATACCTTTTTAAAAAAAAAAAAATTTTAAAATTTTTTAAAAAGAGTTTAAAACTATTAAAAAAATTTTAATAATTTTAAAAAAAAATATTAAATTTTTTGTAAAAAGGGAAAATTTCTTTTTGGGTTTTTAAAAAATAATTAAATTTTTTTTAAAAAACCCAATTAAAAATAAAAATTTTAAAAAACTTTTTAAATAAAAATTTATTTTAAAATTTTTTTAAAATTAAAAGCCTTTAAAAAATTTAAAAATAAAAAATTAAAAATTGTTTAAAATTTATTAACCCCAATTTTAAAAACATTTTAAAAAAAATTTTTTTAATTTTAAAAAACTTTAATTAAATTTCGAAATTTTTTTTTTTTAAAAAAAAAAAAATTAAATAAAATTTTTTTAAAAAAAATTTTTTTTTTTATTTTTTATTTTTAAATTTTTTTAAAAAAGGTTTTTCCCTTTTTAAAAATTTTTTAATAAATTTTTAAAAAACACTTTTAAATTTAACAAAAAAATTAAAACCCTTTTTTTTTTTTAAACCAATTAAAAAATTTTAAAAATTTAAATACTTTTTTTAAAAAAAAACCAAAAAACTTCTTTTTAAAAAAAAAATTTTGCCCTTTTTTAATTTTGAATTTTTTTCTTTTTTAAAAAAAGTAAGCAAATTTAATTAAATTTTTTTTTAAAAAATTTTTTTAAATTTTTTTTTTTAAAGATTTTTATTTTTTAAAAAATTTTTTTTAAAGAAAATTTTTTATAAAACAAAAAATTTTAAAAAAAAAAAAAGTTTTAATTATAAAAAAATTTAAATTTTCCCAAAATTTTTTAAGTTTTAAACTTCTTATGTAAAAAAATAAAAAATTTTTCTTAAAATTTTTAAAAAAGGGGTTAAATTTTAAAAAAATTTAAAATTTTTTAAAAATTTTCAAAAACTTTTCTTTTAAAAACTTTTAAAAACAAAAAATTTTTAAAATTTTAATTCAATTTCCAAAAATAAAAATTAAAAAAATTTAAACAATAAAAACAAATTTTTTATTTTTAAAAATTTAAAAAAAAATTAAAAAATTTTAAAAATTTTTTTTAAAAAACTGAAAAATTTTTTCCAAAACCCCTTTTTAAATTAATTTTGGAAAAGTTTTTCAAAAAAATAAATTTTTTTTAAAAAAAAAACAATTTTAAAAAAAATTTTAAAAATATGAAAATTTTTTTTTAAAGGGGGTTTTTCCCCAAAAAAATTTTTTTAAAAAATTTTTAAAATTTTAAAAAAAAAAAACTTTAAAAAAATTTTAACCCCAAAAATGTTATTTTTAAGGGTTTTGGGTAAATTTTTTTTCCCAAAAAAAATTTTCCCCTTTTTTTTTTTAAAAAATTTTTAAATTAATTTTTTTTTTTTCAAAAAATTTTTAAAAATTTTTTTAAAAATTTTTTTAAAAATTTTAATTTTACCCAAAAAAAAATAAATATAAAAACATAATTTGTTTAAAAAATTAAAAAATTTAAATTAAATAATTAAAAAAAAAAATTTTAAAAAGTTGAAAATACTTTAAAACAAAAAAATTTTTTAAAAAATTTTAAAAAAAATGAAAATTTTTATTTTAAAAAAAAATTTTTTTTTCATTTTTTTTTAAACATTTAATTTTAAAAAATTTTTAAAAAAATTTTTAATTTTTTAAAAAAATTTTTTTTTAATTTTTTAAAATTTTAAAAAAAAAAATTTTCAATTAAAAAAAACTCAATTTTTTAGAAATTTTAAAAAAAAATTTTTTAAAAAAAATTTTTTTTAAAATTTTTTAAAAGTAATAAAAAAAAAAATTTTTTTTTTTTTTACTAAAAACCTTAAATTAAAAATTTTTTAAAAAATTTTACTTTTTTTTTTATAAAAAACTATTAAGTTATTATTTAAAAGAAAATTTTTAAAAGTTTTTAAAAATTAAAATTAATTTTAAAAAAATACATTTAAAAAAAAACTTAAAAATAAAATTTTTTTTTAAAAAAAATTTCCCTTTTTTTAAAAATTTTTTTGGTAAAATTTTAAAATTTTTTATTCCTTTTTTTAAAAAAAATAAAATTTAAAATTTTTTAAAAAATTTTTCTAATTTTGCAAAAATTAAAAAGATTTTTTTTTAAAATTTTTTTTAAAAAAAATTAAATATTAATCAAAAAAAAAAATTTTTAAAAAAAAAATTAAAAATTTTTTTAAAAAACTAAAAAAAATTTTTGAAAATGCAAATTTTAAAAAAATAAATAACTTTTTTTTTTTTTTTGTTTTTTTTTTAAAAATTTTACCCATATTTTTTTAATTTTAAATTTAATTTTTTTTAATTTTAAAAAAATTATTTTTTAAAATTAATTTTCAAAAAATTTTTTTTTTTTAAAAATTTTTAAAAAAGCTTATATTATAACCTTTTTTTAAATTTTAAAAAAAGGATGAAAAATTTTAAAATTTTTTAAAAAAATTTTAAACCAAAAATTTTTTAAACTTAATATTTTAAAACCATAAAAAAATTTTTTAAATTTTTATTTTTAATTTAAAAGGGGGTTTTTAAGAGTAATTATTTTTTATTTCCTAATTTTTTCCCTAAAGTTTTTAAATTTTCAAGGGTTTATACTTTTTTAAAAAAGTATAAACCTTTTTAATTTTTTTTAAAAAAAAAAGTTAAATTTCCAATAAAAAAAAAAGGTTTTTTTAATTTTTAAGAATAAAAAAATTTTTTAAATTTTTTAAAAAAAATTTATTTTCAATTTTTTTAAAAATTTTAAACCAATTTTTAAAAAAAATTTTTTAAAAAAATTTTTTAAATTTTAAAAAAAATCCATCTTAAAAAAAAATTAAAAAAAAAAAATTGATTTTTAAAAAAATTTTTTTTAATTAAGAAATAAATACAAAAACTAAAAAAATTTTTTAAAAAAACTTTTTTTTTTTAAAAAAATTAAATTGTATTTTAAAAAAATTTTTAAAAAATTTTTTTTAAAAATTTTTTTTAACCAAAAAAATTTTTTTAAAAATTTTTTTTTTTAGTAAAATACTTTTTCAAATTAAAAAATTTTTTTAAAAAAAAATTTTAAAAAAAATCATAAATTTTAAAATTAAAAAATTTTATTTTTTAAAAAATTTTTATTAATTTTTATTTTTTCCCTTTTAAATTAAAAAATATAAAAATTTTTATTTTATAAAATTTATTAAATTTTTTAAAATTTTTTTTAAATATGTTTTTTTAAAAATTTAAATTTTAATTTTTAATTTTTTCCCAAAATTATTTAAAAATTTTATTTTAAATTAAAAGAAAAAATTTTTCAAAAAAATTTTTTTAAAAAATTTTTAAAAAAATACATTTTTAAATTTTTTTGTAAAAATTAAAATCTTTAAAATTTAAAAATTTTCCCAAAATAAAAAATTGAAAACCTTTTATTTTAAAAAAAATTAAAAAAATATTTATTTTAAAATTTAAAAAAATTTTGGGAAAATTTTAAAAAAGTTTTCCTTTTAAAAAATAAATTTTTAAAATTTTTTTTTTAAAAAAAAAATTTTTTTTTAAATTTTTAAAAAAATTTTTTTTTTTTAAAAAAATTAAACCCAAAAATTAAAAAAATAATATAAAATAACCAATTAAAAAAACCCTTTTATTTAAAATTTTTAAATTTAAAATTTAAAATAAAAATTTTTTTTTTCAAAAAATAAAAGTTCAAAGAATTAAAAAAAACCCCTTTTTCCTTTTTTTAAAAAAATTTTTTTTAAATTTTTAATTTTTTTAAAAAAAATTTAAAAATTTTTTTTTTATTGGGGTTTTTTAAAAATTTAAAAAGAATTTTTTTTTTAAAAAAATTTTAAATAAATTAAAATTTTAAAAAAATTTTTTTAACAAAAAGAAAAAAATTTTAAACCCATATTAAAAAATATTTTTTTTAATAAATTAAAATTTTTTAAAAATTTAAAAATTAAAAAAAAAAAAATTTTTTTTTAAAATTAAATTAAAAATTTAGAAAAAAAAAAAAAAAAAATTTTTAAATTAATATTACAAATAACCCCTTTTTTAAAATTAAAAAAATTCATTTTTAAAAAAAATTAAAAATTTTAAAAAATTTTAAAAATAAATTTTTTTTAAGAATTTTAAAAAACAATTTTAAAAACAATAATACCCTTTTTTTAAAATTTTTTAAAAAAAAACTTTTAAACAATATTAAAAATTTTAAATTTTTTTTTTAAAAGCTATTAACAATTTAAATTTTTTAAAAATTTTTGGGGGAAAGGGTTTTAAAAAATTTTTCCCTTTTAAAAAAAACCCCCCCTTTTTTAAAAAAACCCAAAAACAATTAAAAACCATTTTTAAAGGGTTTTATTTAAAGTAAAAATTTTTAAAAAAACAATTTTTAAAAAGAAAACAAATTTTTTTTAACAAATTTTAAAATATTTTTTAAAATTATTTTTTTTTTAAATTTTAAATTTTTAAAAGGGTTTTTTCAATTTGGAAAAAATTACCCTAAATTTAATTTTTAAAAAAATTATTTTTTTAATATTTAAAAAAAATTTTAAAAACTTTAAAAAAAAAGAAAAATTAAAATTTTAATAATTTTTTTAAAAAAAATTTTTTTTTTTAAATTGGTTAAGTAAAATTTTTTTAATTTCCAATATTTAAAAA
>JACEEZ010009009.1:9334-34757 GCA_016584305.1 Chionoecetes opilio
ATTAAATACACAAATAAGAGATATGAATAAATACTCAGACATTTGTGTGGTGGTGCACGCGCTCAAGTCCGTAGCTGAGGAACGGCTGGTAGTGACACTGTGTTAGGGTAGTGTCAAGGCAGCATCCCTGTGAGGGCGGACGGGTGGTGGGCTGTGTCAGCGGAATGCTCGGCAGGCGGTGATGTGGGCTGCTATGATGCTGTGTAGCGGGAGGGGAATCGGTGTTGCACTGGCCCATGACGAGATGATCTGTGTTGCGTATCGAAGCTGCTACGTTGAGCCATGACGAGGTGCAGTATTGTAGACGTGTAATTGGTGACAGGCCCCTGGAGAACGTTGATATTTTGAATAGTAGGTGTGAGGCGATGATTGTCTGGCAGCGGGGATGGTGGTTGTGGAGTAGTACGTGTCGCTGGTGACCGCTTGTGCCAAAACAATTTGCTGAGTTGCTTGTAGTGCGTCTGCCTCTCTCTTCCTTGTAGAATGGTGGTGATGTCTTGCTTGGAGACTTGTAGATATTGTAGTTGCTGCTTGTAGAAATTATTGTAGATTGTATTTATTGTAGATTGTAGATTCTGTTGCGGCTTGTAGGAGTTGATTGTAGTAGAAGTACTTGTAGTCGCTGGCTGGCTTGTGTTGCGTATGTTATGGCTTGTAGTTTTGGCTTGTAGACTGCGTGGGGTATCTTAACACTGCGTTATGGTGTAATAAGACTGATAAAATCAGTCACCACCGCTTATGCCACCATTTATAAGTCGTGTATATTAGTAGACTTAGTTGGGTGAGTTAAATATGTACGTCCAACTTGTACACATTTATTTAGAGTCCAATAATGAATATAGAATATTTACAACCAATTATGTAGTGACACCAAGAAAGGGAGTCTATGAAGAGCGCTTGAGAGGAGCGTCTTGGTAGCGTGAAGATCCGAGATGTTCCGTCTTGAACACAGCCAGGGAGTGCCAGGGATGAATTCTGGTAGCGAGTGTGTTCCGAGGCTTTCTGTCCTCCTTCTCGTGATTCTGGCTTCTTAACACTTCTGGTACGTAGTTCGTTGACCCTAACTAAATGCTGACAGCTAGGCATTTGTCCTGTGACATACTTAGAGAGTGCAAGCTATCATTGGTTCTCACGGAGGAACATAGGAGGAAAGCTATACATATAATTATACACTACCCTCCCGAGTTTCGCGCTTGCTTTCTTCCGGAGGTATAGCGCGAAACTCGCGGATCGCGAAACTCGCGGATCGCGAAACTCGGGTATTATAAACCCTGTATAAATGCTAATTTAGTCCGTTTATTTTTGTTTTTTTCCTTCTTTTTTTTTTCCCTTTGGTGTGTGTGTGCCTACAGCGCCATAAGGCAGTGACCTCCAGGGGTGGGATGGTAAGCCCTGGAGGTTAACTTGAGGGCTGTGTACCTACCGTATTTTACAGCTTATAAGACTCACTTTTTCCCCAAAAAAATATCCTGAAAATGCCCCAAGCCCCTGTCCACCCAGCAGTGAATGGGTACTGGGTGTTAGCCTAGGGTTTGTGACCCGCTTCTCGGGGTGGTGGCTTCGGCCAACACTACGTAGAGAAGAGGAAGGAGGAGAGGAGCTTGAGATTGAGCTTGAGTTGGGAGTCACCCAGTGGATGCTGTTTTGGTCTGAGTGAGTGAGCTTGACACCTATCTTGTCAGCTGATGGTTGTGTGACAGTGTTATACGACAATAACACTGTCACAATCCCTTCCTCTCTCTCTCCTGTCTCCTCCAGTACCACCAGAAACCACAGTACCATACACGTCATGGTTAATCACTTATAAAGGAGTATTTTGTGGTAAATAGTAAGGTAAGGTGCTACTTATTTTGATGTGTTACCTATCTTATGCGACGCCGGCTGCTCCTGTAGAGAAAAACAAACAAAGGGAAAAAAAAACAAAGCAAAACTACATACAAGCTATACTAAGCCTATTATTATACTATACTAAGCAGGAAGAAAGGAAGATGTGTCCCGTACGTCTCTTATGGGAGGCGGTAGCAGAGTGGGTAGCGTCAAGATATATGTCAAGCTCGAGCACGAGCTTGACAGACGACCTACAAAGTGATACAAAACAGAAAAGGTCACAAGAAGAAGAAGAAGTCTCCGAGTGGCGTTCTCGGTGATCCGAGTTCGATCCTTGATGAGGCTGTAAAATCCACTTAAAATCTTTCTCTGCACTGTTGAGTGGCCTAAGAACACCCACACGCTGCCCATTAGCTCTACCTTCGATTGCGAGTGCATCGGAGGATACAGGGGGCGGCATGAGCCTCTAATCACAGGCGTCACTATAGAAATTCTGTCTGCACCACCACGGGCGAGGGCCAACCATCACAGCCCTCAAGTTAATCTCCAGGGCCTACCATCCCACTCCTGGAGGTCACTTTCCCTAACGGCTGCTGTAGGCCACACACACACACAAAAAAAAAAAAAAAAAAAAAAAAAAAAAGCGAAACTCGGGGATATAATGCGCGAAGTCGGATGATAAGAATTTAGGACTCAGCGCGAAACTCGAGGATCGCGAAACGCGCATAGCGTGAAACTCGGGAGGGTAGTGTATATACATATATATAATATATATATATAATATATATATATATATATATATATATATATATATATTATATATATATATATATATATATATATATATATATATAATTATATGTTTAATATGTTCCTAAAAATATTCTGTTTCTCATGATATTAAGTACATGCACTATCCTGTATGGAAGTTATAATACGTGTGACACTTGTGTGATATTAGTTGTAATTCATTAATAAAAGTTATGCAAGCTATTATATATGTTAGGAGTGATAACTGACTGGCAAAATGTCCAATTCTTACAGAAATGATAAACTTCTACCTCATTGCGCGACCCCTAAATATTAATATTTCTAGACAGATCTCTACAATCTACATATCTTCGGGCAAATGGAACACTTCGACCGCCCGTCCCGGATAAAATTCCGTAAAATCAAAATTCCCATCAAATAAGGGGCACCCTAATATATATATATATATATTACAAATATATATAATATATATATATATATATATATATATATATATATATATATATACATATATAGTATATATATATATATATATATATATATTATATATATATATATATATATATATATATATATATATATATATATATTATATATATATATATATATATATACATCTAAATATACATATATGTATATATATATATATAGTACATATATATATATAGTTGATTTTCTTGTTTGATTCATCATGATGTTTCAGGGTGACAGAGACACTCGGTATACTTGGGGTTGTTTAGCGCAACGTTTCGCCCAAGGCACTTGGCATCATCAGGCTAAAAATAGTTAAAATTTAATATATTGTAATGCTAAAAAGCGAACATCTAAAAATTAATTCTAAGAAACAAATAAAATATTCCTATATTTTCTAAAATTACTAACTAATAAATAAAATATAATTTGTACTTAACGGACCTTGGTGTGTATGCTGTCTGAGTTGGTAGAGGACTGAATGAACACTAGTTTTGTGGGTGACATTTCAGCTTGTGTGGGGCGATCGAACCGAGAGTCGGGCAATCGAAACAGTGGTAGTCATTTGAGTATATGTAGTTGTTGTGAAATGACTTGGTTATTAAGATCAGGGGACAAGTGCTTGATGTGTATAGCTTCTAATAATTTAGTGTCACTAGGGTAGTGTGCCTTGGATAGGATACTAAAGTCATTCATAGAAAAAGGGTGATCTAAATCATGTGAGTGTGAGCGGATTGCAGATTGCGAAGGTGAAGAAATGGGTCGACCAGTACGTGCAGAAACACCTTTATGCTCAGAAAGCCTAAGGGTTAGATTCCTTGTCGTCTCGCCGACGTATCTAGCGTTACAACTAGAACATTTGAATTCGTAAATTATGTTAGAAATCATCTCAAAATTCTTAGATAAAAAGTTCAACCCAGAGTCGAACGAACCCGAACCCATATTAGACACACACTATGTTAAACTCCCATTTTATGGCCATCTCAGTTACACCATTCGGAAAAAACTCAATGATCTACTTAAGTCACATCTTCCTAACTCAAAATTTAAATTTATTTTTACTAATTCTCTTACCCTAAGAACTCATTTCAAATATAAAGACTCTATACCTAAAGCCCTTATTTCTAACATAATTTACGAATTCAAATGTTCTAGTTGTAACGCTAGATACGTCGGCGAGACGACAAGGAATCTAACCCTTAGGCTTTCTGAGCATAAAGGTGTTTCTGCACGTACTGGTCGACCCATTCGACCGAAGAAGGGTCTTGGGGTGCTGTCGTCCATCGCTTCTTGTCGAGGTCCTTGTCAATGGCCAGCTTCTCCACCATCTTGGTCTTCTCCTCGATCGTGACTTTGTCGCTGAACAAGGCAAGGTCAACAAGGTCCGTTCCCAAGTACCAAAAGTGCCGCTTGAAGGTCTTCACCGTGGCCTCCGAGATCTTTGAGTTGAGGTCTCTGTACTTGTGGAGATCGTGGAAGAGAGTGAGATCGTTGAGATCGTCTGCGGCCAAGGGAGCCTCGAACCAGGCACGGGCGTAGATTAGGATGATGAACACACTAATCTCCTGGAGGTACGCAGTTCCCTCGGCGTGAGTTCGAACTCGTTCTTGAACATCGTCATCTTGAGCGTGTAGATCGCCTTCGCCATCCATCTCGCGTAGTGGTGAGCTCCTGGTTTGCGGAAGGTGGTGGGAACCTCCCCCTTAATGGCCTTTGTGGTTAGTTCCGCTAACTCTTTATAATCGTCTCTTGTCGTTGCGGCCGCCTTGGCAAGAGCCTCAAGGGTCGTCCTCTTCCATTCGTCATGGTCAGCCAATCGTGGGTCGTTGATGATCGTAGCATTGGCTTTTATGAGAGTGGGCCACTTCTTTTGGAACCGTTTGAATAGTTGAACGTCTGGGCCGGACGTAGCGTCGCCGAAGGTGGCCTTGAAGGCTGAGGCCAGGATGAGCTCCATAACGTGGTGGCGGCACGCCAAGTTCAACAACGGACGACCTAACTTCTGTTCGAGGAGTGTGCAACAGCCAGCATGGACGCCCGTGTTTGAAGCGGTGGTGTCGAAGCAGAGACCTCCAACTCTGTCTTCGAACTTCTAGTGTCTGATGGTCTCCTCGACTTTGCTGGCCATTGCTTCTCCGGTACCGGATGGCAAGGCAGGGATAGCCAGGAGCTTCTCTCCTTCAAGGGACGGACTGGTGACAACGATGGCCAAGCGATCGACATGACCTTGACTTTCTGATCCGGGCAAGAGTTTCCCGTCCCAATGAAGGATGAGAACCGCGTCGTGCTCCTATACTTGGTTTCGATAATCCTTGACGGCTGCTTCTGCTGTCTCCTTCCGCAACACTTTCCGATGTCGGCGAATGGACGAGGTGGACGGACTCAGCACTCCCTGGTCTGCAGCGATGGCAGAGAAGACGTGGTGGGCTCCGCGAGAGGTCAACTTGACCCTGTCAGCTGCTGCTGCCACCTCCTTCGTGATCTTCAGCCTTTTTCGGACGAGAAAGCAGAGGCAGCGGCGCTTCCCCGAGCAGAAGAGTTGGTGTCGGACGAAGAAGTTGATGAATCAGCACATTCAGCAGTGGCGGAACTCCCGGTCACCAACTCAGTCATCTCTCCCCTCTCCAAAGTCTCTGCTAACTCCTTCTCCTTCCTCCTTCTCTCGCAGCCAACCTCTCATGTTTCCTAGACTCTTTTGCCATGCTCTCCTTGTCAACAGTACTCATTACCCATTTTCCTCTGGCCCCTTTGGTCGTCGAGGAAGTCCTTGTCCTTCTGTTTGAGGTGGATCATAGAGGAAGAAGTGGCAGGGGCTGCGATGTCGAACAGTGACGCCAAGTGTCCTGGAGGAGGGCGTCGGAGACCTTGTCCCCCTCGGATTGACGTTTTTTCGCCTTCTTACGAACTTCGTACTTCCCGACGAGGGTTTCCAGTTTTTTCATGATTGATCGCAGCGGGACAACAGGAATATGGGCCCGTTCCCAAACTCTGACGACTTCGTCGATGACAGCTTTTCGATTGTCCTTGCTATTCGATCCATGACAGAAGAGTCGCCGCAGAACATCTTCCCCTGTTGGAAGGACAATCTGGCTGAGGGCTTCAAGGGGCTGTGCCAACAAAAACAGTTCAGTCTGTTTCCGAGTTGAACGCGCCATTTTGACCTGAGGACAAAAAGATGATTGTTTTTTAGCTTACTTCTGGGTTTGACATTATAAATACAGAGCTATATAACAGCAAAAATACGTCGGGTATGCACCAAACGAGTTGCCATCGCCAAAAAGTATATCTAAAGGCATGGAGCCCACAGCACTGTGTATGGTAGGTACACTATGCTAAGGGGAAGCAGAGCAAAGTTTCGATCACTCGGTGCGACCCCTCAACATGCTTTTATTTGGACGAGACTCTGGATTTGGGAGTTTCTTAAGAACCCTCACAATAATTCACGAGTGCAAAAACGAATAGTTCACTTTGAATTTCTTACTCTATAAAAGTGAACCACCCTTATATGATATATATATATATATATATATTCCATATGTATATATATATGTATTACTATATATATTCATATGATAGATAATATATATTATATATTCATATGTATATAATAATATATATATATATATTCATATGTATATATATATATATAATATGTATTATATAAATATATTTTATTTAAAATATAATATATATTAACTATATATTATATATATATATATAATAATATATATATATATATTATCTATATAATATATATGATATATATATAATATATATATATGTATATATATATATAATGTATATATATATATATATATATTATATCTATATTATATATATATTTATATATATATATTAGTAATTTTTATATATAAAATATATATCTATATATATTATATCTATATATATTATAATATATATAGTATTATATATTCTATTATAATATATAGATACATATATATATATATATATATAACCACACTAATAATATATAATATACACTCATTATATATATATCTATATACTATATATATAGTTATATTTGTTACGTCTCACATCCTCTCCTGGACCTTTACCACACATACCCAGGTGTTACAGGCTAAAAGGCTGTACAGGAAAAGGTGTTTTACGTAACAATGAACCGCTGCAGGCCACTTACTTCTACAGCAACTTCTGCAGGATCCGACGTGTCAAAGATGAGGCGAGTTAACGTAGTTCACGAGGTCAAAACAGAGGCGAAGGGAGACACTAGGGGCATTTCTTAGTTTAATTACAAACCACACTCAGTACAATGACAAAGTCAGTACACAGTTACAGAGTCGCCATCCCATCTCTTGCAGATGGTCGCAAGGGCTACTCTGTATCCCTACAGGTACACAGTTCCTTAATCAGTACAATACACAAAGTACAACTCCCCACAAACCCCCCACAACCACACCACAACCACCCCGCAATCACCCCCCCACAACGCCTCGCACCCTCGCGCTACCACGTCCCAACTCTGTCTCCTTATCCTCCCAGCCACTGCCCGCCACCCGCCAGCCAAGGTTGCCTCACCACCACGCGCTGCCTGGCACCCCACCCAGACCCCACCCTCTCTCACTGCTGGTGTCTCAAGGTCGCTCCGCCGCCAGCCACACACACACAAAACACGTCTCCAGCCTCTCCACCCACCCCCTACCTCAGCCGCGCTCACACACACACAGACACATACATTCCCCCCACCACATCATGCAATTACGTTACTCGTAACATTATCTCCCCTTTAAAGCTTGACCAACCATGATCAAGAACAAAACATCCACATCTTAAATTAGCACTTATGAACAAACATAAACACACAACAATAATCAGACTCCTCTTGACAATTAATGCAGCAATTACATAATTCTCCCACCACATCACCATGGAGCAGACCACATGCATGCCTCACTCCACTACCTCCACCACCACCACCACCATCAACTCCACCTCCACCACCACCACATCACCATCAATTCCACCTCCACCACCACCACATCACCCCTCACCACCACTCCACCACAACACTGAAGTGGATTAATGCCTCCACACCACCACAGGGGTTGCCGCTTGGCCCCTCAACAGAGGCTCCTACTGCAGAAGGGTACCTCGACCTCCCCGCAGGCCCATCCTGCGGCTATTTCTCCTCGCACGGAACTTAACCATGTCCCAGCCGGTCCAATCCCTCCGCTGTTGTTAAGGAAGAACCAGCCACCAAAGGCGGTGGCGGGTTCCTCCCCCGGCGCTACTCAAAAACAGCGTACATACCTCCTCGCTGGCCGTCGACACCAAGCGAATATCCACCCCCCACCACCTTAACCTCTGTAGGCAGACTGCGCACCGCGCGTCACCTCCGCCACCTCCTCCACCCCTCCACCACCTGCACCCACCTCTGCAGGCACTCCGCACAGCGTGCGTCACCTCCGCCACCACCAGCTGCGAGCTACAAGCCTACAAGTCTCCCCCCATCACCATCCACCAGCCGCCCCTGCAACGTTGGAAAGGTCACCAGGCAGCCCTTTTCTTCCCCAGCGAGACACCCCCAGCAGGAACACAGAGCTGCTATCTCCACCACAGGCTACCTGGACCACAGGGGCTTCCTCAAACCCTGGGCCCGCCACAGAGGTGACCACACTCCAACTGGACCCCGCAGCTCTCCCCTGTTCCTTGCTCCAGTCTCGCGGCGTAAAGGCGCCATGACCCTCCTGAAAGACAATGCCCTCTACTGCAGAACGCCGGTGAAGGTGCGGGAAAACTTAACAGGGACGCGCTGTGCCGCCTGTTTGGTAGAAGGCACGTCGGTGCCTCCTCCACCATCATCCACCTGCCAGAGCTTCGGTGGGGGCCACACTCCACGCTTGCCATTTCTTCCTGATACTGCGTAGCATAGGCTAGGTATGGGGACGCTCCCTTTTTCAATCCTGGCCCTGAGGCGTTCCCTGCTGGCTGCGCGCTTTCTCGTCAACACGCCTACGGATCTTCTGTAGGGTGGTGGGCAGGCCGCCCTTTATCGCCGTGGGCGCTTACTCCTCCCGCATGCCGAGTGTCCAGGCCTTCCACCTGCCCTTTCATCATGCTGCGACGATTCCCTGACCACTCACCGAAACGGCCACACACTGCAGGGCGGCCCCTGGGGTGACGAAGGGATCAGACAGCAGGGGCGGAGCGCTGGTGTGGGGCGTGCGGGCGGCGCGCCTGCCTATCTCATCTCCTAGACGAAGGCGGGGCAGGGAGGCCGAATGAGTGGGCGCTGTTCAGTGCCGGAACCCCTTACTGCTGCCTGGGACGAGCCACCTGGCGAGCAAGGCACCTCCCCTCCGCCATCATACCCCACCGTCCCCCTCACTAGACCGAACGCACGCCTCACCCTGGCAATCAGGTCTGCAGGGCTGTCACCTAGGGAGCAGGGCTGCTCTCCCCCCACACCCCCTCCCCAATGTCCTGCACCCTCTTTTGTCAGTTCCTTAGGTTTTCATTAATTTTTCTCGGTTGTCTCTTCACTGCCTCATTAATTTCCTCTCATTTTACTCATACCCCGCTATGGGTGAAATAGTGGGCGCCTGGGGTCTCCCTACACGGTGTGTCCTGCGTCCCTGGTCCACGGTGAGCAGTAAGGCCAATCCCTGCATAGATTGGTTTGTGGGGGGGTTTGCAACCCCTCCTGTAAACTAAACTAGCCACAACGTTAAGAGGTCGAGGCGGGGTGGCGAGGTAATCGCGCCCCCGACCCGATTTTTGCCGGTGGGGGGGGGCCCGACCATGCACGACTCCTCCTATTCCGATGCAGTGAGGGTCTTCCCATGGACGAGTGCAGGGCAAAGCCGTCGGTAATCACGCACTCTAAATCAAGTGGGTAGGCCGCCTGCCCTATACTTTTTTTTCTTATGGGGGGTGGCCAGGGGCTGGTGCAGAGCGGAGCGCCTGCCCGTCGCATCACTCCTGGGATCTAACCTGCGGAGGGGGGTGTTTTCTCCTGGTGGGCTCGTTTGAACGTTCATGAGCCTCTCAGTTAAGATCCCTTTCGTTTGTGTGCTACCTCTCCTATACGGCGCGCTGTGCTCAGTATGAGCGCCTGAGGGTGGATATATGGGACCTCCTGAGAAGAGACGCCTTGGCAGTGGTGCAGCTTACTAGCCGTTGTCGTCGGGTTTAGGTCACGCCTAGACTACACTGGGGCGGTCGCGAGCATGCGCGTGATCACTTGTAACTGGAGATCTTAATATAGACATCTCTATGGCAACACGCATGCCCAGTCAGTTGTTGAGTTTACGCCGGTTGATGAGCGTATAATCTGGTGTAGATAATGAAACAGGGCTGCTGGTGTTCATGTCTCAGTTGGTTGCAGTGTACGCTCCTCATCAGAGATGCGTAATCTACTGAAGAGAGAAGGAGATGTTCTCGCCATACCGACTCTTGCTATTAGAACCAGTGTGTCCCTCCCTCGGTGATACATCCCTCATGTGTCTTGGGCGACTTCATGCTACTACTGGTACCTGTGAGAGTCGGCTACGAGTTACATGTGTTGTTGGCAGCATCGCTCCGGTACCAGAATACTCCCAACAGTTCATCTGCTTCTGTAACTCTTTGCACGGTCCCAGAAGCTCTGAGATTGCAGGTCTTGGTATCATAGACAGAGCTGGCAGCCGCTGGTCATGGTATAGTATGCCGCGGGTTGGCAAAATAGATCGTACCACATCTTCGATTAGCACTCATGTTGGAGGATCCTCAGGAACTGCAGGGTTTACCGAGTGCTGAGTTTCTTTTGGAACATCAGATCACGAGACTTGTTGTTTGCTATCACACTTAAGCTTCATGTCAGATCCAGAAGAATCTCAAGAGGTAACCATACTGTGTTGCATCTTGGAGATAACTAGGACGGTGACATGTGCTCAGTGAGTAAGGCGTGGCAGTCTCAATCGGTTCTTTTGATGTGCTGGTGCTCTCGGGACCTGTATAGAACTGTCGGGATTACCTTCAAGTGAAAACTCTTACAGGCTGCGCACGGAGTGTATATGTGGAGCGCCCGAGGTCCATGCGTGGTTATTGTCTCGACGAGACGCTGGAGAATATCGAGGAGAGTCGCGCTGTGCCAGGCTGGCTTGGGACCGTGGGACCAGCGACAGTGGCTCTGATCCACGCCCGGACTAGAACCCTCCTGGGGAGAAGACAAGGAAGAGGTAAATGTCAGCGGAGTGTCCTCGCTGAGGCGTGTCGAGGTATTTGACCTAAATTGGCCTTCCGACCGCGGCATACCCGCTCCCTGAATATGCTCCGTTCCAAGTCTCGCTTCTCGGGCGAGGTGCTATTTCGACACAGCAGATGGGCGCCTCAGTGTCGACATGGATGGCTAGATGGCTCGTTGGGCTGAGTAACTTTGGGGCAGATTTTTACGCGGTGGACCCTCCAACTTGAGCAGCTTCATCACCACTGGGGTTACAGGCAGTGGTGCTCGATCTCCCATTTGGACTAAAGTGCGCACACCTCTCTTGATCGAAGTCAGAGAGGCATGAAGCAAAGCTGATGGGTGGAAAGGCTATGCTGGTGTTTGTGAATATCAGTGCGGATGCTCCTCAATAGCTGTGGGGTGAGGCCATGATCCACGCGCTTGCAATGCTGTCCTGACTGCCGTGTGGGGGCAATCAGGTACCATTTCCCTCCTGACTGGAAGAATGGTGGGCTGGTTCGTCCCCGCTATCTGGAAAGGGAAAGGGGACGTCGAGGCACTGCAAGAAATTACCGGTCGTTGTTATTACACTGCTCCCAGCGTACCTAGTCAACCTTGGTGCTTGACTCCAGTCTTTGGGCTGACACGGATTCGTGTCATATTCCACTCTGCTGGAAGCATCATATACCTAGCCGTCTGGTTCACGTCTCTGGTAAGTTAGACAACGGACCGATCCTATGCGCGTCGTGGTGCCTGTTGTGGCACGCCGACGTGAGTTTCATAGCTGATCATGGGTATGCCTTGCCAGTCCTAACGTGATTTGTGTAGTGACGTCAAGAAGGCGTGTTGACTCAGTGCAGATTGGTGAGTCACTCCATTGTGGATCTTCTGCGACTTCAATGGTATTCCTGCAAGGCTATTGGGTTTATAACTGGTCGTCGGATTCTCATGGGCCTGAGAGTGGCTGTGTGTGTACAGATGTGTGGGGGGCAAGGTGTACCCGTCTCTCTTCCTTTGTGAATACAGGAGTGAGGCAATGATTGGCGATCCTTGCCCCATCACTTTTCAACTCTTGTTGGACGGGTATTGGGACAAGGTTTGTAGATCAACCGTGATTGTGGAGCATCCTTGGCAACACCAAGATCACTGACTCTTCGTTTTTGCCTTGAGGATATAGTGCAGTAATTCTTTTTCTGAGTCGCGTGCAGTTCCATGGTCGACGTGGGCTCTTCAATGCCTGCACAGACGTAGTGAGGCACATACGGACTTTTGGGAGCGGAGGTGTACGAGTGCTCCTGTTGCTCAATGACCTGAAGGTGCGCACCGGAGAAGTGTTGTTGGGGATGACTCCCTTACTGAGTATGAAGCAGTTAAACAAGTCTGTTCATGCGTGTGGCGAGGACATTTGTGAGATCTTGGAATAGGTTTTACATACCCCCTGGTTAGCGGGACAAGTCCATAATGAAGGGCGGGGTCACGTCAAGAAGCCTTACGGCGGATTGGCATAGCCGTCACTGTGCTATGGCATCGCTCCAGTGCTCGGGATATTTTGGCCGTTTGTACCGGCTAACCCTTGCCATGGGGAGACAAAGATCCAGGATCCTTCACAATCGCTTGTGAGTCCTGTCTTACTCGATCTGGTTGTGAGTACCCTGGTTACACTACAATAGGTCGACTTGATAAGAGAACTTACATCAATGCCTTTGGTGTATACATTATGGTGATTCTGTCGTGCATAATATCTGATGGGTTTCGCTGTGGATGATTACGTTGTCAAATCAGGCGTGTGATTGCGACCGTGAATACTGCGAACTCGAGGGCCTATTTCTGCCTAGTCGAGGTGCAGCGCCAACTTCGGCTAATACTGGGCATGTGACCGCTTACCCTGAACCGATCCTTCCCATCGGGTTGTATCTGTGAGGTAAGACCATCCGGCGTGAGAGGGCCAAGGTGGCTGCCCGCACAAAGGCTCCGTTGTATGGGGATGTTGATGTAATCTTGGTCGAGAGCTGCTTGGATGGGAAAAGGAGCCTGCATGGGAACTTCGTGCAGCTGTGGTGACTGCCCCGTGGAGTGGCGTCGTAGGTTGCGAGGCGACGTGGCGACCCCCCGCGTATGCCCCCTAGAATGATTTGATTGATTACTCGACAACGGCCTTGCGTATTTTCATCACAGCTTGACTCTCGGTCACGCTTGGCTGCTTGCCTTTGTTTCCCAGCCACAGAACCGCCGCTGCCCTACGCCATTTTGACCTCGTGGTACACTCAACGGCTCTCACCTGACAACACTTTAGATTCCACTTCGTGACATCAATTTCTTTACGCTCTCCACCTCCTCTCCTGGACCTTTAACCACCCTACCACTCGGTGTTTAACGTCCTAAAAGGCTGTACAGTTGAAAAGGTGTTTTCTATGTAACTGACCGCTGCGGTAGGCCCTTCCTTCTACAGCAAAACTTCTACAGATCCGGCGTGTCAAAGATGAAAGCGAGTAACGTAGTTCAAGAGGTCAAAACACAGCGAGGGAGACACCTAGGGTTATTTACTTTGTTTAATTACAACCATACTGCACTGGACGATACCAAACGACAAAGTCAGTATACAGTTCAGAGTCCCGCTATCCCATCTCTTTGCAGATGGTCGCAGGGCTTACTCTGTATCCCTACGGTTCCAGTTCCCTTATCAGGCTACCATACACAAAGTACAACATCCCCACAACGCACACACATCCCCCCAGCCCATCAGCCACCCCACGACGCTGTCGCACCCTCTTGTGACCTGGCTCTACTCTGTACGTCCAACTCTGTCCCTTATCCTCCCAGCACTGCCGCGCCAGCCTCCCACCAAGGTTCCTCCCACCGACGCGACTGACTAGAGCACCTCAACCAGACCCCCCCTCTCTCACTGCTGTTGTCTCAAGTCGCTCCGCCGCCGCCAGCCCACACACACACACCGTCTCCAGCCTCTCCCCCACCCCCTACATCCGCGCTCTCAAACACACACCAGCTACGACATACATTCCCATCGCCCCCACCTACATCATGGCAATTTTACAGTTACCCTTGTGAACATATATTTATATATATATTATATCGTAGTATACTTATATGTATATATATCTATTATATATTATATATATCTATATATATATTATATAGTGTATTGTTATATACTATAATAAATATTATAGTATATAGTTTATAGTAACTATATATAAAATCGATATATATATATTGTCTTGGTATTATATTATATATAGTATATTTTCTATCCTATATACTAGTATATATAATATATTTATCTATATATAATATATATATCTATAATATAGTTTAATGGATATATATGTCTATGTATTACTAGTAATTTCTCATATACGTATATATCGTATATATATATCTATATAGTATATATCTATATATATATGTACTATATATATCTCTTTCTATATATCATCTATTCATATCTATATTATATCATATATATCTATTACATGATCTAGTAAGGTCTATAATACTCATGATAAATATTGTATTGTCATCTATATATGATATATATCTAGTATATTTATATATATATCTTTATATATATTACTCTCTATATATAGCATCTATATTATTATATTATATAATTATATATCTCGACTTATATATATATATATATATCGCATTATATCTTCTATCTCTCTACTCTCTTGTCTATATAATATATGTACGTATGTATCTATATATTTTATATAGATATATTATATATATATATCTACTATATTAGTTATATAGGGTTGCCCAGTCCACAGAGACTTGTGGGCGCACCCGTTGCCTTCTCCACGCAGTATTGTCTCCTACGATACAACCCGCGGAGGAGAGGATTGGTTTCTTCTGGGTAGCGTGGCCCATGCCCATATAGCCGAAGTTTGCGCTGCAGGCTATGTAGGTAATAAGGCTTCGATTTCAGTCTCACAGTGCAAACTCGCTGTGATTTGCAGCCGTAATCATCCCAGATCTTCGAAGACACTTAGTACCAGGCATCCGATTCGCTTCTTCAGTCCCAATTTATGTTCATGTCCTCACACCCATAGAGTATAGAGCGTGCAATCACAAGCTGGACTTAAAGTATCCGGAATCTTTGGTCCCTCTCTGCTCAGGTACCAAGACACGCCAAATAACTTCTCTTGCTGGGTGGTCCATAACACCGTGCGCTATGCCAATCCGCCGTAAGACTTCTTGAGTATCCCGCCGTCATTATGGATGCGCTACCAAGTATGTAAAACTTTCCAAAATCTCAATGTCTTCACCGCACGCATGAACATACTGCACTGTTTCATCTAGTAAGCTCCAAACACCTGCTGGACCTTTGTCTTGAGCCAGGAGACCTCAAGTCCCAAAGGCTTTGCCTTCTCGTGCTGCGCTTCGAATGCCATCACCAGGACCTCCAGCGACTCAGCAAAGATTACTGCATCATCGGCAAAAACAAGATCAGTGATCTTGGTGTTGCCTGGGGATGCTCCACAATCGCTTTGATCTACAACTTTGTTCAATATCCAGTCCATACAAGTGTTGAAAAGTGTTGGGGCAAGGACGCAGCCTTGCTCACTCCTGTATTGACAGGAAAGAAGCTGGATACACCTCCTTCACACTTCACAGCACTCTCAGTCCCAGAGTACAGACCAGTCATCAGACCAATAGTCCTTGCAGGAATCCCGCAAAGTTGCAGAAGATCCAGACTGACTCTCGGTGCACTGAGTCAAACGCATTCTTGAGATCAACATAGGCTGCAACCACCCCCTGTCGAAACTCACGTCGGCGTTCCACCCGGACACGAAGCGCTAGGATACGGTCCGTTGTTGACTTACCAGGCGTGAACCTGCAGACTGCTGAGGTCTCTGATGTTTCAGCAGATGACTGCGGATCCGTGTCAGCCAGAGCTGGGCAGTATTTAAATACAATTGTATTTAAATACCTATTTAAATACATTTGTGTATTTAGAAATGTATTTATAAATACACTGGTTATCATGTATTTAAATACAGTATTTAAATACTCTTATGAGTATTTAAATACATTGTATTTAAATATATGTAATATAAATTTTTTAATACTTTTCTATCAGTTAATTTGGCCATAAACCCGCCCAACTATCTGGCAACCCTGATGTTACAGTGAACCAGTGTTTCCACTGGCAAGGAAATGTCCTGATTTGAAGGAGATTTAGGCCTGAAAAGGAAATTTCTAAGGAAACCCAAAATCTAAGGAAATCATTCCGAATCATTGCAAAATCTAAGGATATATTGCGTATAGTGTATCTATTACCAGGGTTTTTTCTATGAATGTTCGTAGAAAAAACCCTGATAATAGATACACCATACGCAATGTATCGTTGAAAAGTTCAGAAGGTGAACAAGATCTTGGAGTAAGGGTGAGCCCAGACCTCCGACCTAGAAAACAATGTATTGAGGCTAGAAATAGAGCTAATAGAGTGTTAGGATTCATTACCAGAAGTGCTAAAAGTAGAAATGCGGAAGTTATTCTAAAGCTCTAGTCAGACCTCACCTAGACTATGCAGTTCAGTTTTGGTCTCCATATGACAGGATGGATATAGCCTTGTTAGAATCAGTGCAGAGAAGGATGACCAAAATGGTTCAAGGGATGCGTAATTTTAGTTATGAGAAGAGATTGGAGCTATTAAAGTTACAGTCACTCGAGAGACGCAGAGTAAGGGGCGATCTGATAGAAGTTTTTAAGTGGATAAAGGGATTTAATAAAGGAGAGGTAGGAAAAGTTCCTACGGCTATTAACCAGGGTAGAACAAGAAGTAACGGATTCAAGCTGGAAAAGCGTAGATTTAAAAAAGAAATAGGGAAAAACTGGTTCACAAAAAGAGTGGTGAATGAGTGGAATGGACTCAGTAGACAGGTAGTTAGTGCGGAGTCATTAGGGAGCTTTAAAGAGGGGCTGGATAGGTTCATGGATGGTGGATGTAGGTAATGTTAGGTAAACTACCACGTATAGGCCTCACGGCCTCTTGTAGCTTCCTTATTTTCTTATGTTCTTATGTTCTTATGTTAAATCCTAAGGAAATTCATTTTTTCGGACATGTTAAAATTTGTGTGAATTTAAAATGTATTTACAAATGTATTTAAATACAATTGATGTATTTAGTATTTAGTATTTAAATACATTCGTAAAATGTATTTAGTATTTAGTATTTAAATACATTTCTCCCATGTATTTAGTATTTAGTATTTAAATACATGCAATGTATTTAGTGCCCAGCAGCTCTGGTGTCAGCAATAGATGGGCAAGCACCTTGCCTGACACGCTGAGCAGTGTAATGCCGCTGTAATTGTTGCAGTCCTGACGGTCCCTTTTCCCTTTCCAGATAGGGACGACCAACCCTCTTTTCCAGTCAGGAGGAATGGTACCTGATTACCACACGGCAGTCATGACAGCATGCAACCCGCGGATCATGGCCTCACCCCCAGCTTTGAGTAGCTCCGGACTGATATTACAGACACCAGCTGCCTTTCCACCCCTCAACTTTATTACAGCCTCTCTGATTTCGTCGAGAGGGTGCGGTTTCGTCAATGAGAAGATCGGCATCCACAGCCCGTTATCCAGTGGTGTGGAGCAGCTCAATTGGAGGATATATATATATATATATATATATATATATTTTATACATATATATATATATATATATTTTATAATATATATATATATATTTATTATATATAGATAGATAATATATATATATATATATATATATTATATATATATATATATATATATAATATATATATATATATATATATTATATATATATATGAGTCCTTCTAGAAAGATGATCGCATAAAATTAGCAAATCAAAGAAAACTTTACATTTATATTGCGTGTGCGCAGACATGGCGGGAGGCACAGCAGCCTGTTGCTCCGATCAATAGTACCGTATCCGAATCCACGTCTCGTGGAGATAAGTATGGATGAAAACAGCACTGACTTCACAATACTTACTGTTTCTATGTGGTAGATCACCTAACGAATAATTTAATGTGGTATAATGCATAATAGTGGCTATTTGGAGGATGAGATGAACCACATAACTAAAATTTTGTCGGTGGAGTGATAACATTCACTGGGAATCGGGACATCGTCGATTCTAGTGCGAGTGGGAGATGTTGATGTTTAAATGCTAGAGTGTTTTAGAGGCCATTGGGAATTCTGTATTCATTGGTGTCGGCTGTAAGACAACGACGGTGAGACGAGGCTCAGGGCACTTTTCTATTGGAGACGAGGGTCCAAGCCGGAACTGTTAAGCTGTGGATGTAAGCCAGCATTTGCTCTAACACGGAAACACAGCTACAGTGAGAGAGTGTCGACAATGTCTGGGAGGAGTGTCAGCTGAAAAATTCTGAACAAATTATGGAAAAGTCGCAGTAAAGACTGCGAAAGTGTAAAATAACAATTCGGCTCAGCTTTCTGCAGTGTACTACATACATTATGACACTCATAGGCTAGTTAAAGTAGTAAGACAAAATAATTATTACCATTGTGAATTCAACAGTATTATCGCTTTGCAAACATCAGCCAGCTGTATCACTATTGAAACACGAGTAATTTGCTGCCTCCTCAAATAATTCTGAGTGACAGGACGCAAAGCAGATATTACATATGTTTGACGGCACGGCTCCCAACGTTATTACTCCCGACGCTATGCCTGAGGCCCGGAGGTAAGTGTATTGCTTTGTAAACCCATATGTGTGTATGTGTGTGTGTGTGTGTGTGTGTGTGGTGTGTGTGTGTGTAATATATGTGTGTGTCATTCACCCATGGTCTTGTCCACGTGAACCGGGCTCGCGATCGCCATGGAGTTTCCCCCTCTCGGAGCAGGCTTGGAGCTCATTATGACCAACATTTGGATAATGCTGAGACCTCACGAACCACACACCCCACCCCCTTGCTCAAGGGGGACAGTAACCACCCGAATTTGTTAGTGAAAAATCACCGGGCTCCTTCATTACAATGATGTAATGAGCTGGTGTAACTTTTCTAATAAAACTGCTCACCTCTCAAACTCTGGGCTTGCCTTAACAAACGACCGCTCAGTACATACAAAATTTAGTTAGAATTTCTTGCTTTGCGGTTAAACAAACATAACATACAGTGAATGCTAGTTAACTTCTTACAGGCTACAAAACACAGTTATAAAACATAACAGAGACACATAATTTAAAAAATACTTTAATACAAAATAACTCGGCACTGGTTATGTCCTCAGCACACAAACAGTAACTTAACAGTTTTGGAAAAATCTGGTTTGCATTTCTTGGAAATCACTAGTTTTTTTTACAAGTGGGGTCTAGAGGGTAAAAAAATCTAGTGATTGCCACGAAAAACAAAAGTCAGATTGTTTAAAAAACATAAAAACTATCAGAAAAAATATGTTTGTCTGAAAATAAAAGTTCACAAAAACGCATTTTTACTGAACCCTTATCAGTATTTTAGGTTGAGGTATTTAGGTAAAAAAAAAATGCGAAAGGGGCCCTTGGGGAAAAAATAGTACTTACACAGGTACAAAGTGATATTTAAAAGGGGAAAATTATCATAATGCTAACATCTATAATTAACAAAAGGGGCAGTGCAGTGACGTACCCCAAAGTTAAATAGGTGGGGGGGGGGGGGGGGGGGGTTGCAGTTTTAAAATTTTTCGTGTAGCCATGATTTTGGCAACGCGCAGCCGAAAAAGCTAAGTTCGTGTAAATTTTTATGATTTTTTTAAACCCTTTGGAATGGGTTACACAAAAATATAACATTTTCTGAAAATTTTTAAGTACTTTGAGTCGCGATTATGTTTCAGTATTTCCAATAACCTTATATTAATACTATTTATACTACTAAAATTAAAAACGCCCATTTCGATCAAATAACTTTAAAACTGGAATATAATTAATAACTAAAATATTTAAATTATGATTTAAACACTGTAATACTCATTTTTTTAAAAAAACCCGGTAAAGACAAACACCCCAAACATAATTTTTTTTGTGATAATTCAGTTGAAACATTAAAAGCTGATGAGCATTTCTTAAGGCAATTTTGGTGAGAGAACCCGAAAGAAGCCGGCTTCTTGCGGCTTTCTCCGTTTTCGTGCCCGCCAGAACGGCTGACAGGGGTTTTGGGGTCGCCGCTGGGGCGCTCACAGCATAATTGTAAAAAAAACAACCACACTGACAAAATTTGTCCCGTGAATAAAAGCCTATAAGTTACGATAACTGGACTGACATTTTGTGAATGGATCACAACACTTCCTTCCTTTAAATGTTTTTTTGCCAAAAACCCAAGGCTATTAATGGGCAAGGTAAAGAGGGGGGCACCTACGGACATCATATGGGTTGGCTGGATCGAGCTCCACTTTAAGACTTTTTTTTTATTAATGCGCACCTGATGGCAGGGTCAGGTATAAGAGGGATTTCTTAAAAACGGGCCATCATCTCCCGCCAGTGCCCGGGTTTTTCCGCTTTGGGGTTGGGGCTGTTTTATTTTGCTTGGAAGATGGGGGGGCTGTTTTCTTCTTGGGCAAATTTTTGGCTTTAAAATTTTAATCCTCTTTCTCTTCTCTCTTCCCTCTCCTCCTCCTCTCTTTTCCCTCTCCTCTTTCTCTCTCTTCTCTCTCTCTCCTCTCCTCTCCTCTCTCTCCTCCTCTCTCTCCCTTCTCTCTCTCTCTCTCTCTTTTCCCCTCTCTCTCTTCTCTCTCTCTTTTTCCTCTCTCTTCTCTCTCTCTCTTTCCTCTTTTCCCCTTCTTCTCCTCTCTCTCTTTTCTCTCTCTCTCTCTCTCTCTCTCCTCTCTCTCTTCTCCTCTCTCTCTCTCCTCTCTCTTCTCCTTTTCCTTCCTCTCTCTCTCCCCTCTCTCTCTCTCTCTCCTCTTTTCTCTCTCTCTCTTCTCTCTCTCCCCCTTCTCTCTCTTCTCTCTCTCCTCTCTCTCTCTCCCCTTCTCTCTCTCTCTCTCTTCTCTCTCTCTCTCTCCTCTCTCTCTCTCTCCCCTCTCTCTCTCCTCTCTCTCTCACTTAATGAATTACGTATGGGTTTTGGGGGACTCAACAAATATTTTTCAACTTTATTTTTTTAGAGTTTAAAACTGCAAAATTTTGCAGCTAACTAGCTATTGGGGGAGCTAGAAAGAAGGATCCGTTAAAATCCTATCAAAAAAGAGTTAAAGGGGTTTAACAATTAAAGACCGAATATTTATGAAAAGTTTTCGCTTTTTTATAAGGCTGTCAAGGGGTTGTATCCGGAGGGGATCTAGTTTTCCATTGTCAGGGAAAATACAGCCGTACACAAGGCGCAAAAAGACCTTTTTTTTCCAAGAGCCAGAAAGACGGGGCCCAACCCCCACACGTACAAAGGCCTTAAAACTATGGAAAAATTTCCCTTCACATCATTAATTGGGGAAGTCTACATTTTTAAGTCTTGATTTATAAATTTTACTTTTAATTGACCCAAGTAAAACAAATTTGTTTCCCCATATAAAATCATTTGCTATGTTAGTAGAAATTTTAAAGATATTTGAAGTGACTTTTAGTTTTATTGTTTAATGTTAAAATTTAAATTTCCTTTATTTTTTCGTTTGACTTTTTTTTTTTATGTATTTTTTTTTTTTGCGGACTTCAGAAAAAAGTTTCTTTTTTAGTATACATTGAAGAACATCGTGATGAAGTTTGAAGAAAAACCTGTTCAGGAAAATAAGATATTTTTTTATTTATTTACTCCCCCTCTACTCCTTCTCTCAGAGTTTTCCCCTTCATTTCGGTGAAAAACCCTTTCAGAAACCGGCACATACATACTAAAAACATAGACTGTGTTACTTTTGCAATTAAACCCTTGGCCATGAAAGGAAATAGAGCAGACAGCATTATGAGTGTTTGTTCATAATGACAATAGTATTTCATAGTTTTCATCCTAAATTTTACGATATTTGCATTTATAATGAAACAGGGTAAATTATCAAGGAAAGCAAAAAAATATAAAAAGTTTTTTGTTATTGATGTGAACCTTTATAGAATTTTATAAGGAAAGTAAAAAAAAAAACAGAAGCAAAAAATCCAATTACATAAAAAAAAAAATTATTAAACCTAGATTTTAAGACAAAGGGCAGTGTATATGATTGGTCAGATAATTGCAACCAAAGTAGCCCGTAAACATTAAAATTTATATTCAACAAAAAAATTTTTCATAACTAGTTTCATAATTTGTATTTCCCTATATGCAGAAACCTCTTGACCCCTAACCAAAACTACTTAATTTTACCAAACCCAACGTATTAGGTATATACACTGAAAGCTCTGTAGTACTTTCTCAAAGTTTAGGTATACACGGAACCCTTTTTTTAGGACCTTAATTTAGATAACAAATATCGGGGTTCAAAATTTTTTGCCAGTCCGGTATATGCGTGCTTTTACCCAAAAAATTCAGTATATGCGTTGTACGGTTCGATTGTTTTTTAAATTTCCCTGTATTGTTAGATTGTGATGGTGCATGTATGTAAGTGCCCAGAACTTTCGTCGATGTAACGGACAAAATTCACGATACCGGGAAATTTGTGGAAATAGGGAACTTTACCTTATAACGACCACAATTTTTTATATGCGAAAAAATTTTTGGATCACTCGGGTAAATTTTAATCTCGCATCCCTTTCCCCTAATTTGTTTGTCAAAAGGGGGGTTTACTGTACAATCATTTCACCATTAAATTATAGTAGTCAACAAAGAATCAGGTACCCAAAAAAAACCCATTAATCCTTCTTTTATAAAAACATTTTAACCTTTTAAAAAAACCAAATATAAAAAATAAAAATTTTATATATATATATATATATTATATATATATATATAAAATTATAAATTTTAAATTTTTAAATATATATATATATAATATATATATATTATTATATGGTAAAATTTTAAGAACAAGGCTCCCCCCCCTACTTTTCTTCTTCTTTTAGCTAACAAGCTTGGGGACATGGGGGTTATCGGGTTTTTTTGGGTGGGGGAGCACACACATAAGGGGAAAAAAAACCCTACAAAAAATCCCAAAAAAAGGGAAATTTTTCCCCATTCATAGACTTTTTCGGGGCCATATTTCCCTTATAGTGTGCTCCCCCACCCAAAAAAACCCCGGGTTTTTCCAAAACCCTTTTCCCCAAACTTGTTTATAAGAAGAAGAAGAAGATAGGGGGTTGAGCCTTTATTCAAAGAGACAAAACTCTACAGACCTAAACCCAGCACCCCCCCTCGAGCCCACGGGCTGTGCACTAACCTAACCTAAAACCCGACCCGACCGACCTAACCTAACCCTCGGACTTAGTTTTTCTCAAAACCTGAAAAGTAATATCGGGCCTGTAGGCAAAGTAAGGATCGCACCATAAAATCTAAACAATGGTTTAAAGGGCAGTAAAATTAAAAAAATAGAGCCAACAGGGTCAGCTTACCGTGGAGCCCTTGTTCTAAGATTTTCCCTCAACCAATGCTAGTCATTTTCCAAAAAATACCCATCAGCACCCCTTTCCACAATTAATTTTGTTTTGTCCGTCAACAGTAATGGCGCTACTTTGATATCTTCAAAGTTTTGTGGTGGGTTTGGATTGGTGAAGGTTTATGGTACTTCCGTCCCCTCGGCGAGAGTTCCAACATTTTTACGTTCTCAACAAATGTGAGAAATCTTAAGAACCAAAATTGGACAAATGAATCAGCGAAAGGTTTCCGGTCTGCTTTTGATGCTAATTTGTAAAATTTGAAAAAAACGTCTTGGTTAAGTTAAAAAATCGAGAAAGTTTTTCACCGACGACGTTTTCCCTTTACCATGTCATTCCTTTAGCTCTATTAGGTGGGCCGATTTAAGCCCGTGTACTAAATGACAAAAAGAGGCTAATTTGGCCCTATTTTCAGCGAAATTTAGCAAAACTATTTCGTCGCTGTAGGGGTATCGCAGCCTGATAAAACATGATCATTTTCACCAAATTTTAAATTGTCCCTCGTGTCATTTAAACCCTTGATATTTTGTTCGTGGTCTTAAGGGGTGTCCATGCTTCTGAATGTAATCTAGTGTTTACTTTTGTCCTGTTTCTTTTAATACATATTTTTTAGACGATACTCACTGTCTGAAATCTCTGCCCTCCGCCATATTTTTTTTGTATTCTGACGTCACGGCAACAAGCGGTAAGAAGACGTGGGAAGCGAGCCCTGGCTCTCGTTCTTCCCGCTTCTTCCGGCTTTACCCCGGGGGAATCCCCCAAGAACCGGCTTCTTAAAAAATGCCCCGCCAAACAAAAACGCAAGCTGCAAGAAGCCGGTTCTTACGGGTTTTTCACCAAAAATTCCCTTTTGAGCAAAAGTGGATGAAAAAAGAAAAGTTATTTTTTTAAATACCACGAGAAGTAGGCTACTAATACTTGATTCGGATCTTATTTAAGTGGATTTTTTTAAACCCGTTTTTGTTTTTCAGCTATTATGTATAGGGGAATTTGTTGTAATCTGACTGAACCAATAGTGTCACCTAAGTTTCCCTTCAATCTTTTGACTCTCGCGGGGACCCTCACGATTGTGGTCTGCTGTGGTCGGCGCCGGTCCCCATGTGGGTATCAGGCCCAAAGTCGCCGTGGGTTTTGTGGGATTTTGAAGGGGGTGGGGGGGTGCGACTGTGGGCATGCTCTATAAGCCCGTTTACATCTTCACGCTACAGAGGGGCCACAGTCGCCGCGCAAAGGGGCTTATGGGATAAAACGCCAACCCCCGTGGGAGGCGGCCAGAGCCCCCCCACGGGTTTCCCCTTTCCCACCTCCTTCCCCGCCGGCGCCCATAAGTCTGCGCCCCCTCCAAATTTTTCCCTCGATTTTTTACCTATGGGGCCCCCATCAGGGGTAAGGGGCCCCTGTCACCTGTGTTTACAGGGACAATCTACAACCAAAAAAACCCTTCCGCTCTCGACGGCGACCAGTCACGATTCTGGTCATGCGTGGTCGGGCCCCGGTCTATGTGGGTTGGCGTCAGGCCCCCAAGCGCCGTCGGGTCGTGGGAGTCGTGAAGGGCGGAGGGGTTTCCCGATTTGGGGCATGCTCTAACACTCGGGGGGGGGTCTGCGCTCACAAAAAAATTTAAAGGAAAAAGTCGGTTCCGGCGGGA
>JACEEZ010009010.1:0-17500 GCA_016584305.1 Chionoecetes opilio
CCCGGGGGCTGGCGGATGAGGTGGGAGGCGTTCCTGAGGTGGGAGGTTGCCTCGAAATTCAGGAGGTAGTGTTTGGAGTGCAAAGGGGGAGGTGACCTGGCAGTGATCACAGGTGAGTGCACAGCGCCCTGGCGGATTTCCTCAGAGCAGGGAAGCCGAAACGGAGCGGTGTAGTCGGTCCCGTACGTGTGGGGCGATGGAGGGGTTCTTGGGGAGGGGGTGGTAGGCTGTTGCAATCAGCGTACCAGGAGGCAGAGGTTTGATGACAAAGCGACTGTGGCCCGTGTTGCTGGCGGGACAAGGCGTGCGAGGCAGACTTTATTTTAAGTAGAGTTTTGGAAGAGGCGGGGCAGAACGCCGTAGTGGAGCTGGGGAGGGACAGCGGCTGATTTTGCAGCTCTGTCAGCTGCTTCGTTGCCACTAAGGTGTACATGGCTGGGAACCCAAATGAGGGTGCTTTTGCAGCCACGTGCAGCCATCGCTGGGCCAGAAGAAGAGTGGAGGTGAGGAGGTAATGTTGTCCTGTGGCTGTGTGTCTCTGAGGGCCTGGATAGAGGATTTTGAGTCTGCGTGTATGATGATATAGGGACTGACTCTCCAGGGCTTGGTGGAAGAGCGCCACGAATGGCGACTAAGTTCAGCCTGGAGGCAGCTGCGCCATCTGTTAGACGCCATTGTTTCGTGGTTTGTCCGCTCACAAAGCCGCCCGCTGCTTTGGGGCAGGATCTACGACCCGTCTGTGAAGATAGTGAGGGAGGCAAGGGTCGTCAAGCCCCTCCATGACCTGTCCGCATTTCCAAGCGTAAAGGGGAGCGGGGAGCAGTGTGCCTTTGGGCGCTCAAGACTGTGGAGTGATTTGGTGATTGGAGGAGGGCTCCAAGACGGTAGCGTAGCGAAGTTCGGATGAGGGAAGTCCTCGCCCTTACTGAGGAGGGTTTCGTGTATTCCCCTAGTGAGAATTGCTTCTGCAGCGCACGCTGGCCAACATAGCCGCCGAAGGTTTTGTTGCGGTGCCTGGCAAGAATGAGTTGCCAACCTTGGCGGGAGGGGCGAAGGGGTAGGCAGGTGGGTCAATTTTGGCGAGCAGGCAGGCGGTCCGTTTCTTCGATAGCGGCGCCGAGTTCGGGACTACCTGGCACTCCTGCTGCGAGGTTGCAGATCCTTAAGTCCTCTGGGGCGTTGATGATGCTCTCAGGGCGCTGTTTTGTGTGCCTCTAGTTTATGGTGTAGGGTGTTCGTGAGGGAAATAAGGCATGGGAAGGCGCTATAGTCCAGGAGAGAGTGGATGGCGTGAATGTAAAGTTGCGCTTCACCTGAAACTGGCCCGCCTTTTAAGCCAGTGATTGCCCGTAGAACGGAGATCCTGCTGTTTTCGCGCTCCTGTCGGTAGCTACGTGGGTGCGGAGGTTGAGACGGTTGTCGAGCATAATGCCCAGGTATTTGGTGCGACTTAACCCAGGCGAGTGGTGTGTCCATGATATAGAGCGGGGCGCGCGGCGGGCGTCACACCCAAAGCCATGGCCCTTTATATTTTGCCACATTCCTTCAAGCCTAGTTCCCTACACTTGGTGGTATTCAGTCAGCAGGTTTCTTGGCTCGTTGTGCGTGGTGCGGGTCAGTGCAGTAGAGGGCGAGGTCGTCCGCATAGCTGAGAATCTTAGTACCGGGTGGCAAGTGGCGAGAGATGAGGTTCTTCCATTAAATTTTTTAAATAGGAAGGGGATCAGAATGCCTGCCCTGGGTTGTTCCGTTTTTCGTGTTGATTGGAGTTGAGACGTCTCCCCTTGTAATGCAACTCGGCCGCTCGGCCCGAGAGGAAGTCCCTGAGCCATATAAGGAGTTTGCCGCATACTCCCTTTCGGACAGAAGCGAAAGGATCACTGTGCGTTTGGCGAGCCTCGCAGGCTTCTCGAGATGCGAGAAAGGCAACTGTGGTCCCTCCGGAACTGGCAGCGCATAGGAAGTGGATAGACATGTCAGCTGTTCCCATACCCGCCTGTAGCAAAGAGGTCTTGATGGACGGCGTACCGACCGCCAGGTTAGCCTGTTTAGGTCTAGCCCTCCATGGTTTTGCCCACGACACGCTGAGGATGGGAGATAAGGCGCATGGGCACCAGGATCTTTGGGCTTAGGTATGGGTATGATGGTAGCCCTCTTTCATTTTGATGGTAGTTGCAGACCCTCCCGGATGCGTTGAAGAGGGTGAGACAGGGCGGAAGTGACCATCTGAGCCTGCGTTGGTGATCATGGAGTATGTAATCCTGTCAGCCCCGGGGGAGTTATCTTCCACTCGTCCTTAAGTGCCTGGCGTAGTTCGAGGAGGGTGAGGGATGTGTTTGGTGTTTGACTGATCATCACAGGCGCGTCTACTTGTCATTTCTTGCTGGTCAGGAGCTCTGTCAATCTGTCGCGTGTTTCAGCTGGTAGATTTGCTCAGTGCAGGTGCGGAGTGGCAATGAGGAGGCAGCCTCTCTGCTTTCGCGATGCGGGGTCGGGGTGGGGAGGTCGGATGGGCCGCTTGTTTGACCTGCGATGGACTTGTACTGTCGCCACATTTTCACCGAGTGACGAGTGGAGTCGAAGCCCTCGACTACCAGTTTAGCCAGTGCTCCCTCCGAATGTCGCTTTCCTCCTGTTGGCAAAGCACTGACACTGCTTGAAGGACGCCCCTGTTTTGAGCCGTTGTTTTCGGCGGTATTGTCCTGCGGGTGGAGTTATGCGGCTGTTAGCTCATTCACACGGTCGTTATAAACCAGTAGTGTCCCGCGGGGGCTTTGTGGTAGAGGAAAGATGTGAGCGGGATTGCTCTCGGATGCGGCTGCGTGAAAGAATCTGAGGGCGGCCTCCTTTTGATCAAGGGTGAGGGATGGGTCAGAGTGGCCGAGGTTGTTTTGAGGGCGGTTTGAAACTTTGCCCAATTGGCATTTTTTGTGGTTCCTCTGGGACGGGTGGCTGTGGGAGAGGTGACCTCTTTAGGTAGGTTGAGATGGCAAATTATGGCAAGTGTCGCTGGTTAGGGGAAGCGGGGGACCTGAAAATGTGGGGTGGAGGGCCAAGAGGTCGGAGGGGCGAAGAATGTCAGTTACGAGGAAAATCCAGGCGTCCTCCGGCATATGCGTTTTGGCTTCCCGTTTGTTGAGGAGAGGCAACGCCAGGGGTGCCTGTGGAGGGCGGTCCCTCGAGCTGCCCGTCCTGCTGAAATGTGCGACATGGAAGAGTGAAGAATAGGGTGGTGACCAGTTAAATTCCCCGCCTATGAAGGTCGGCGAGGATGCGGCGTGGGCGAGGTGCTCACCTAGCTCAAGGAATGACGTCGAATGTCTTATAGATGTTGTTAGTCGAGGGTGGAATGGGCAATGTGTAAGTTGTAGTATTCCCAACCGGGGTTTCCGCCGGAACCCTGGGGTTCCGCCGACCATCACCATGGGTTTCCGCGAGGAACAGTAAATATTTATGTCTATTACCAAATGCAGTGATCTAATTCTAATTCATACTTCCTACTCAACACGTATTCACAACCTTTTCCAGACAACCCAACTACCGTACGGTCCAGTCAGTACAAATGTATATAGTAATGGAGCAAATTAATATGCATAAATTAAGAAAAAAATAGTGTTATTGCCGGTGCGTGATACGCCCTTCATTCCTACTCCGCAAGTTTGGCGACACGGGGTTAGGTATGAGGGGTGACGCAGCCCCGTACGAGTATCATCCGTGTCACGATCCCCCGCCCAGCTTTTTCACACATCTTCTTCAGTCAGTTTTTGACACGCAACCGAGTGAACGTTGTGTTATTAATCTCACTAGTTAACATTATTTGATACGCGGATTTTAAAGACTGAAGCATGTTCAATATTTGAAAAAGAAAGCATGTCAGTGGAGAGGATGCAGTGACGAAGATCACAAATACCACAGCCAAGTACGAGTCAAGGAAAAGTAAAGATTGTTAAAAAGAACTCGCCTTTACAATGACAGTTACTGGCCATTGGCTTTTACATGGCTGGAGACGAAAACTGGTCCATTCGCTTTGTGTGCATTTGTTTTTTGTGGGACAAAAAGCTCGCTAACACAGCTATGGCCCCAAGCCAAGTTAAGAAGCGACCTCACTACTAATCACAGGCCACGTGTCAAATGAAACCTTGGATTATTTTTCGAAGACTCTTGGATTCACCAACAGAAACAAAAAAAAGTTTTTGAAAAGAGGTAATACCAGCAGTGTAGGCCCAGAAGCCAGCTATTTATGGCTGAGAGCTAGTATGCCAAGAAAATGAAAAGTCATACACTATTGTCAGACGCCTAATAATGCCTGCTTTGCAAAATAATTGTGAGAACACGGCTAGGTTGAAGAAGCTGAAAAGTGAATTAAGCAATGTTCCTGTTTCTGATAATACATTATAGGCGTGTGGATGACCTGTCCACAATATTCCTGGTATTTTGTCTGAAATACGCAATAGAACCTTTGCTCTCCAGTAGATGAGACAACTGATATAACTGGTAAAGCTCAGATAGAATAAGATTTTCATCTATCTAGACACTATGCAAGTACCAACTACAGGTTTGACTATACAAAGCGCCGCCACGTCAGCACGACTATGCGGACTCGACCGCTGACCAGATGCACGGGACGCTGCACTTGCGAACTCACGTCTCTACCAACCTTGCCACCCTGACGGGCTGGTAAAGCTCAGCTGCTGGCAATTTTCGATTTTAAAATGAAGGTGAAATAATGGGAAATTATTTTTGCTGTAAAGAACGGCCAGAAACTACCAAAGGCCACGACATTTTCCAACATCTTGTCATTCTTACCTGGAATCCTTGTGGTTGTCATGGAACCGAGGCGTTTGGAATCGCCTGATGGTGCTTCCTCATGATTGGCTTCAGTACAGGCTTTGTATCGACGCGTGAAAGAAAAAAACCCTGAAGTCATATAACTCACTGCTTTTCTCCACCGGAAGTTCTGGTTTCAAAACTATTGGGGATGATTTAAAACAAGTCCTTGATATAACTGTGAACTGGCAACTTTATAAAGCAGCGCCCTCTGAGTCTCGCATAGTTGCAAGGTTGTGTGAAAACATGCAAAAAGGATCACGTGACGCTTTCTACAGCCCACAGAGCCTCGATGGCTTTCGAGAAGTAAGTTTTGACAAGGGTATTCGAGCTGCGACAGGAACTCTGCTTTTCCTTCCAAAGAGAATAATAAATCCCGTTTCTGTGAATGTCTTGAATCTACAACTGGCAAAGGAGCTAGCATATTTAAGGCAGATATTATCACATTTAAAATACCTGAAACACCAGCATGCAGGTTGTTAAGGAAACATTCTGACTTCCACATACAACTTCTTGCATTTAAGAATGACACATCGCTGTTGGAAAAAGTCACTTTCAAGAGTCGAAACGTCGAAATGTTTCCACTACTCCTACTTCAAGTTCAACTCAACTGAATATTAAAAAATCTCATTCCATTAATTAAAAGTCATTTGGGATCACCTGTCGAAAAAACTTCATAAGTACTTCCCACTCCTTGTCTCAGATACGTAGAACTGGGTGGAGAAACCCCTTCACTGAGTTTTCACCAGTACAGAAACTACTTAGTCTGCAATAAGAGGGAGAACTTAGTGAAGCTACAGTGCGATCGAACCTTGAAATGAAATTTTATGAAGTATCAACTTGACAAGTTTTTGGATTTCAGCAAAGCAGAGTGCCCTGTCATCTCAGTAAAAGCATTGGATTTTTACCTCCATTTTCAACTTCTTACCTCTGTGAACAAAGCCTTCTCATGCCTGACCGTCATAAAAAGCAAATCAGAAATCGTCTTCTGTTCTGTCCGAGGAAGAACTGCGTGGTGTTGTCTGTCAAAAATTCTGCCAAGAATTTCACAGAATACGCAAGAGAAACAAGCCCAAAGTGTCACTCCTGAGGTAAGTCAAACATTAGTGCTTATTAGGTGAACTCTCATGACATGTGATGTAATTGTAAAATTCATATGAATTATCTTGCTCAAGAACTTTTCTTAGAAAAATAATATATATAATCTATATATATAATCTATATAATATAATAGATATATATATATATATATATATATTTATATATATTATATATATATAATATATATATATATTTATATATAATATTGATATATATCATATATATATAATAGTATACTATATATTATAGGGGTTTTCCTTGATATTCAAAATTATTACAGTGTCCTCTCCAAAGTGTAAGGTGGAATCACTTGTTGTAGTGTGCGTCCCTGGATTCCACTCTCGGGCCAAAGGGCTGGGAGCTGCGATGGTAGGCCACTGAGGTTATTTATTTACAAGAATAGAGCATGCCGTTTGGCTTCCCCTTTTTATATTGGGTGGGGAAAAAAATTTTTGGGTTTATCCTCGGGGGGAGCCCGGGGGGTGGGTTTGGGGGTTTTGGCAAAGGGTTTTCCCTCCGGGAGGAGAAAAACCGTCAAATGTTTTTCCCTGGTGGGCTGCTTCATGGAGGAGGGGGGGAGCTTCCCCGGGACTCCCGGATTTTCCCAAACTGAAAGGGAGGCAAAAACCCTCCTTTGATTTTTTTTTCCGGCCCCCCTGGGGGGTTTGGGCTTTGGCCTCGGTTCTTTAATGGCTGGAGCCAGTTTTTTTTTGGGGTTTTGGTTGGGGTCATGTTTTGGGGAAAAGGTTTAGGCTGAGTTTTGTTGGTCCGATGGTTTTGGGGGGTTCCGGACCCGGGTTTGAGTGATGGGGAGGGGGAGGGGAAGGGGGTTGGGAAAGGGAGTCGGGTTTTGGAAGGGGGGAAGAAAGGCGTAAAGTTTTTATTTTGTGTTTTTTTTCCTGTTTGGTTGGGCAGAAAGAGGGGGCTCGTGGATTTTTTTTGGGGGTGATTGTGGTAAGGATTTTCCCTTGATCGACTAGTCGCCCTACCAGGGGGCATCCCCGATGACAAAGCCCCCACTTCCTTCTTGAGGAGTGTCCGCTATGGACATGACTGGGCCCCTTTACCCCTTAGAGGGGGCCTTTTTGAGAGCGGTTATTTTGGGAAAAATTGACGAGAATTTTCCCCTGTTTTGTGGTCGGCTGTGAAGGGGGTTGTGGCTTTTTGCCGGTGGGATTTGGGGGTTGGGGTGGGGGAAAAGTGATGTTGGGGGGGCTTGATTGTGGGTTCCCCCACGGAGGGGATTGAAGCAGGGCTTGGGGGTGTGGCGGGGTTTGTTTTTTGTTGTGTCTGGATTTTTAAGGGCAGGTGGGAAGGAAACCCCTCGAGGAGGTTGGGAGGATTAGATTGTGCCGGGGGCCCGGGGCCCCTGGTCGAGGGGGCGCCCCTGTAAAAGGTTCCTGGTGGGGGCCCTCGGAGTTTTTTTTCTTCAGCCATGGGTTGGGGCCTTTGGGGTATTCCCCTGAAGGACTTGTCGCCCGCCTCCCCTTTCCCCTTTTGGGGGTTTTCCAGGCGGGGGGGAGCTTTGCCGCATTTGGGGGCCCAGGCCCCCGGGATGTAAATTTTTTTCCTTTCTTTTGAATTTCTCGAAAAACTATGGAGGTGTCCGTAAAGGGCCGCTCCCCATATACCGCTTTTTTGGGGCCCCTGTCGGCAGGATAGTTTGGTTTGGGCCGAAAGCTTTGGAAAGGGGGTTTACCCAACGCGGGGCCCCCTAAAGGGGGGGAAAAAGGGGCCCCCCCGGCCGGGAGGGTGGGGTTTTTAAAATTTTAAAACCCCCCCCAACCCAAAAGGCCGGGGGTTTTTTTTGGGGGCTAAGGGGGGGGTTTTTTCCCCTTTTCCTTTTTTTGGGGGGGGACGGGCCCGGGAAACCCGGGGGAGGTTGAAACTTAATTTCGTCCCGGGTTGGGGGAAATCTTTTTTTGGGGGGGCCCGGGGGGTGTTTTTGGGGAAGGGGCCCTTTCCAGGCGGGAAGGGGGGAAACCCCGGGGGTTAACCCTCCCCTTTTTGGGTTTTTTTGGGTGGGGGGGGCCCCAGTTAGGGGTGAAGGTTTTTTTGGGAAAAGTTTTTTGGGAGGGGCCAAAGGGCGGGCGGTTAGAGTTTCCCGGGCCTTGGGGGGTGGGGTTGGAAATTTTGGTTTTTGGGCCCCGGGGCGGGTTTTGGGGGAAATTTTTTAAACCTTGGTGGGGTTTTCCCTATGGCAGTCATAATAGGGTCCTTTTTAAAAAGGGGTGGAACTCGCTTAGGGGGGTTGTCCCGGGGGCTGGTTTTTTAAGGTGGCTTCGGGGGGCCCACCCCCGAGGGATGAGTTTGGTTTTTCCCCAAAGTGGTTTGGGTAAGGGGCCCCCAAGGGTGGGGGGGGCCCCGATTTTCCCGGAAAGGCCCGGTGGGTTTGGCGGGGGGTGGGGGAGGTTGGGGGGGGCTTTTTTGGCTCTGGGGAGGGTTGGTCCCAATTTTTTCCGGCCCCCATTTTTTTGGGTTTTTTTACTTTTTCCGGGTTCAAAATAAAAGGTAAGAAATCTCGGGGGGGTTTAAAACGGGGGAGGAACCCCCCCCCCCTTTGGGGGTTGTGGGGGCCGGGAAAAGGGGAAACCCCCTTTTGGGTTTTTCAAATGGGGGTTTTTTGGGAAACCCCAAAACCCCCCCCCTTTCTAAAGGGTTACTCATGCGGGGCCCCAAAAAAACGGCCCCTTTTTCGGGTTCCCGGCCCTTCTTAAAGGGTAAGGTTTGGCCCAGTAAGGAGATGGAAACCTGGGAAGGTTGGTTTAACGGGGTGGGGGCCCGGAACGGTTTTTGGGGGCGGGGGGGGTTTTAAATTTTAAAAAAAAAAAAAGGGTTTGGGTTTTTTGCCCCCTCCCCCCCTTTTTTTTGGGGGGGAATAATTTTTCTTCTTTTCTTAAACCCCTAATTCCTTAAAAAAATTCTCCCCCCCTCCCTTTTCTCCCCCTTTACCCCACCTCCTTTTCCTCCCCCCCTCCCTTTCTCTTTCCCCTCTTTTAATTATCCAGCGGGGGAAAAAAAAAATAAACCCCCCTTAACGCTTTTTTTCCTCTTCTTTTCCATCCCCCCCCCCCCTTCTTGGGGTTCCCCCTTCTTTCCCGCCCTTTTGGGCCCTCTCCTTTCATTGGGTCTTTTTTTTTCCCCCCTTTTTTCCCCTTTTCCCCCTTTTCCCCTTTTTGGGAAAAAATAAAAAGTTTCAATTTTTTTTAAAATTTCAATTTTACCTTTTTAACCCCCCTTCTCTCCTCCTTCCCCTCTCTCTCTCTCTCTCCCTTTCTCTCTCTCTTTTCTCTCTCCTCCTCTCTCTCTCTCTCTCTCTTCTTTTTCCTCTCCTCTCTCTTTCTTTTCCCCTTTTTTGGCTTTTCTCGCTCAAACAAATTTTTTAAAAAAAGTCACGCACAATAACGGGCCCAAAAAAGAAAGGAATTTTAACCCGTAATTATTGTGTGTGGACGTCTAATTTACACCCCCCCCCACCCCCCCCCCCCGCTCCCCCCCGCGCGCTGTTTGGTTTCCCAAATTTTTCCCCTTTCCCCCGCCCCTATAGCAAAGCCCTTTCGAAAAAAATTTTGCGGCCCGGAGAGGTTTTTTAGAGGGCATTTGTTCTTCAAATTTTTTTTCATAGCGACCCATTTTGGGGATTTGATGCTTTAAACTTTCCCGGGCCCCTATTTTTACGCCCTTTTTAAGCGGCTTTTTCTTTCCGAGGGATTTTTTTTTTTAAAAATTTACTTTAAAAAACATATGCTTTTAAAAATCGGGCATACAAATATTACATAAATCAGCTTTTATGTATTCAAAAAAAATTTCCCTATGTTTGGGTTTCCCAATGAAAATTTTATTTTTAAAAAAGTATTTTTTTTTTAAATATGTAGAAGGGGCCTGTAAATTGTAACTAGGAATTAGAAAAAAATATTTATTTAAATTTGATTGACAAATTAAAAAATTAAATGCCTAAAACGGGTTTACTTAATATTTTTTTCTTTTTTAACTGGGGTTTGGGACTTCACGCCCCAAGGGCCAGGACCCAGCGGGAGACGGGGGTTAGGGGGTCACTGATAAGGGATTGCCGATTTTCAACGATCTCTGTAACAAGGTAAAAGACCCAAGTTTCCCTTTAATAAAGAAAAAAAATTTCAGGTGAAAAACCTTTTTTGGCCTGAAAAAATTTTTTGTTTTTTAAAACAGGGTAAAAAAAAAAAATTTATTTTTGAAATTTTAATTAGAAAAATTTTTAAAAAAATGATTAACTATTTTTTATTTTGTGAGGTTTTTTTGGTTTTTTTTTTTTAAATAAAAAAAAAAAACATCCATTTCCCAAAATTTTAAATTTTTAAAAACCCGTTTTTGAAGAATTTTCCCTTAAAAAAAATTTACAGGCTTTTTTTTCCTTATTTTTTTGTTTAAAAACCCCTTTAGGAAAAAACAAATAAAAGACATATAAATATATTAAAAAAAAAATTTTAAGTCTTATACAAAACCAACTTTTTTATTTCTTTTTTAAATTTTTTTAAAATAAAACGTTCCTGCACCATTCCCTACAAGCCAATAAAATGACGTAATTTTTAATTATGCCCATTACTGACTTATCTTTTGTTTGAAATTTTTTCACTATTTCCAAAAAACGTTTCGGGAAAACAGGGAGTGAGACACAAGACTGGGTTTGAGTTTCCGGGGAGCTGTCACTGCCAGGGATTTTTGACAAGGATGTCGACGAGGAGGGGCTGAGTCCCGGGAACGAGAGCCTCGTCAGTTTCTACAAACGTGTGGCGACCCGTCTACCAAACCCCCTGGGGCATGGGGTAAAAACCGGGCCCCCGGGGGCCCCAAAATCGGTTAACCCTTTCCCCAAAGTGACCAGAATGTTCCCAAGGTTTCGAAAAAAACGCAATTTTCCATCATGGTGGACAAGGATGGATTCGAGCTGCAAAGCTAGCGTTTGAAGGGGAAAAGGAAAAAGGTTTCCCGACGAGTTCATGCTCATGAATAGGGGCCTTGAACCCGGGGGACCTCAAGCGCCCCACTGAAATTTGGCGTCACCCACTTTTTGAGGGGGGTTTTGTGTTGTGAGGTGTCCCGTCAGGGGTATGTGAGGTGTTTGGGGGTTTTTTTGGTTATGTGAGGTGTCCCGTCAGTGAGTGAGGGTCCCGTCCAGTGAAAGTGAGGTGTCTGTCAGTGATGTGGGGTTTTGTCAGTGTCTGATGTGGTTTTCCCTTTTATGTGAGGGGGTCTGGGCATGTTTTTTGAGGTTTTCTTTTAGTGTTGTGAGTTTGGGGTTGTTTCTGTTTAGTGTATGTGATGTGGGCCGGCAGTTTTTCTGAGGTTTTTCTGTCAGTGGCGGCCCTGGTGAGGGGAGAAGAAACGAGGAAAACCAAAAAAGAAAAAAGGTTTTCAAGGGAAAGGAAGGGGTAGGGAGGGAAAAAAAGTTGGGCCGGCCCTTTAAACCCCAAACCCTTGGGATTTTGTTTTAAAAAGTAGGGGTGCCAAATAAATGGGCTACTTAAAGTGACTAATTTAAGTAATACGTGTTTAAAAAAAACCCCACAAAAACCCAAAATTAGTCAACATTGTATGGTTGAGGTTTCATTAAAATATATAAAATTTATAGATTTTTTTCCCAATTTTATAAAAAAAAAAAAAAAAGGTTTAAAAGAGGCGGTTTTTGGTTTTATTGGGATACTATAGTGGGTTTTTCGGCCCTTCTTTTTACTACAAATTTGATTATTTTGCTATCAGGGTTTTTTTTCCCCAAAATTTTAAAAAAAAATTATTACATATAATTTTTACATTTTTATTTTTATCATCTATCTATATCTCTCCCCCTTCTCTCTCTCTCTCTCCCCCCCTCCCCCTCTCTTCTCTCTCCCCTCTCTCTCTCTCTCTCTCTCTCTCTATCTTTCTCCCTCTCTCTCTCTCCTCTCCCTCTTCTCTCTCCCTCTCCCCCTTTTTCCCCCTCCCCCCTCTGGTCCCCTCTCTCTTCCTCCCCCTCTCTACTCTCTCCCCTTTTTCCTCTCTTCTCCTTTTCCTCTCTCTTTTTCTCTCCCCTCTCCCCCTCTCTCTCCTCCCCTATCTCTCTCTCTTCCCCCTTTTTGTTTTTCCCCCTTTTTTCCTTTCTTTCCTTCCCCTTTTTTTCTTTCCTTTTTTCCCCCTTTCCCTTTCCTTTTTTTCTTTTTTCTTCTCTCTCCTCTCCCCCTCCTAATCTTTTTCCTTTCCCCTTTTTTTTTTTTCGGAAATTTCCCTTAAAAAAACCTCAATTTTTTAAAACCTTGTGGAAAATTAATTTTATTTTGGGGTTTAAAACAAATTATTTTTTCCCGTAGTTTGAAAAGGGAAGGAACCGGCCCGGGGTTTTTAACCCCGAAATTTGCCCTAAAATTTTTTTATAAAATTTTCTTTTTTTGGTCCTGGGAAAATTACCCAAACTTAAGGGAAAAAAAAAGGTTAAAAAACCCGTTTGGTTGCCAGTTTCCCCATAAAAAAAAAGGAGAACCGGGGGGGCCCCGATTTAGTTCCCAGGTTCCCTTTTTAATTTTTTTCCCCTTTTTTTAAAACAAAGGTGGAAGGGGAAAAAGAAAGGAAAAAAAGGAGTTTCCCAAAAAAGACCCGTGGAAAAAAAAGGGGGTGGGGTTTTTTAAGGGGGGGTCGATTTCCTGAAAAATTTTTCTTAAATAGAAAAGGAAAAAAAAAGGGGAATAAAGGGGTGAAAGAGTAAAAAAAAGTTTTTTTGGAAAGGGGGGGCCCCGGGGAAAAGGGGGCAAACAGGGGGGGGCAAGGGTTTAGAAAAAGAGGAAGGGAAAGAAAATACGATAGAAGATAAAAAAAAAAAAACCAAAAATTTCGGCGGTGATTTAAAGATTGAAGACCGCAGTCCCGAAAGGGGAGGGGTTTTTATTTAGAACCCAAAAAACTTTTTTATTCAACCGTGTTTTTGGAGAAACTGATGAGGGGATCCCCCCCAAAATGTGAGACATACTCCCCTACATGGGCGGATAAAAGGGCCCCCGACAGAGCAAGCAAAGAGGGTGGAGAAAAAAATGGATTTCAGGAAAAAGGCCACAGGGGCAGTAACTTCTCAGAAGCTGTTTTTGCAAGAGATAAAGTGAATTTATTTCATTTTTAGATTTTTTTTTAAAGGATAAACCAAAATGGTTTATTAGAAAAAGGGGAAGGTTTTGTCATTGAAAAAAAGGGGATAGGTTTTTCTGATAGGTTTTGTCCCAGTAGATAGGGCAAGAAAATTTTGGTTTTTTTAGGCATTGAACAAAAAAAGGTTTTCTTTTCCCCCAAACAGAAAATTTTAGAAAGATCAGAAAAATTTTTGGGGCCGGGGGCATCCTTCCCTGAATACTTTTGTTAATTTTTTGTTTTAGTTGGGGCGCCCGATAAAAAGCCCTAGAAAAATGCAGGGTAAATCATAAAAACGTAAGGGTGGATATTAGGGGTTTGAGTTAGATTTAGGAAATCATAATGAATAATAGAAAGAGAGGGGGGTGATAGGACATAAAACCCTGAGGAACAAAACCCCTATTGTAGACTTAAGCTCCCTTCCCCCATTTTAAAAAATCGAACCCCGATAGCACCACCAATTTTATTTTTGACGCTATCGTTTAAAATTTTACCCCCGATAAACGCAGACCCCGATAGCCTCAAACAATGTCAAGGGTGCAGAAATAGTGTCCCTTTACGGTTTGAAAAATGTCACGATGAAGGGCAAGATGCTGTAAAACTAAGTCACAAAAGGGGGATTTAAAAAAAACGGGTTTTTGGGGGGTCCGATAGAGCTACATAACCCAAAGACAGTGCCTTTGACGGGCCCTAAAAAGTATTACCCATAGCTTTAAAGCCTTTTCAAAAAGTGCCCCCACGGGGGGGGTGTTGGGGGGTAGAGAAGGAAACGGGGGGGGGAGAAAGAAGGAGGGAGAAACAGGGGTTTGGGGGTTGGTGGGTGGGGGGGGAAGGGGGGGGAAAAAGGGGGGGGGGGTTTTTATAAAGAAAAGGGGGTTTGGGGTTTTGGGGGGGGGAAAAAGGGGGCGGGGCCCAAAACTTGAAGGGTTCTGGGCGCAAAGATCTTTTGAAGCGCAACGTCCCCGGCGGGCAGACCCTTTAAAACCCTTTGGGCGACTCGTGGCCCCCCCGTAACAATCTGAACGTCTTCTTTTGAGGCGCAAAGCCTCTCCCCCTTCCTCGCTTGCTTCCCTATTTGCTGGAGACTTTTAGAAAGAGATTTTTAAAAATGGAAAAAAGAAAAAATGACCCTAGGGTCGGGGCGTTGCAAATTTTAAACAAAAAAGGATGAGGATGTTAAATCAAGGCCCAAAAAAGGAGGAAAATGGGAAATACAATGTATACCGAACAGCTAAAGGAGGGGAGGAAGAAAGAAAGAGCAGGAGAGGAGGAAGATTAATGAAGGAAGAGATCAGTTACTGTGAAGTGATTGGAGGAGAGAAACGAAGAAAAGCAATACCTAATACCTATGAGAGTTTTAACGAAAGACATCCCTCTGAGTCAACCCCACATTCCACCCACTGCCGAACAAGAAGAAAAACGGCCTACCAACGCAGCAGGAGAGGAAAGACAAAGAAACACACAGAAGCAAAACGACGGAAAAGTACGAATGCAAAGAGAAACGAAACAAAGTGTAACGTTGAACCAAAAAGATGACAGGAGTAAAAAAAAACCCACTCCTTTACAAACGAGATGGATGGAAGGAACGCAGGTCAAGAAACCAAAGAAGACTATCACAGAAACAGAGATAACAAATTGACCCAACGACGAAGATGTAGAAACCAACTGTGGTAACATATGAGGAGACAGTTTAGAGAAGGGGGATAATCAGGAAACCTATTTTCCGTAGGCTGAAGAAGGAACTGGGTCTTGTCAACTTTGTGGGGATAATCGTTGGGTAATATCAAGGCACGGGTATCTTTGGTCGCCCCGAGCCGTATTGAGTACCCTGGCTCTGTTGAATGTCCTTACTATTTTGGGTCTCTCCGGCATCATGTGCATGGTCGGGCTTCTGTTACGGGGAGTAGGTGAGCCCCTTAAGTGCTCTCTCTACTTTCCCAAAACCGACGTGAAGGGTGTTTGGGTGTGGAAAAAAAACCGTTTAAATTCAAATGTGATTAGATTTTATTGTCAGGTGTAGGTTTTTTTTTCTTCTTTCTCTTCTCTCTCTCTCTCTTCCCTCCTCTCTCCTCTCTCTCTCTCTCCTTTTTCTCTCTCTCCCTCTCTCTCTCTCTCTCTCTTCTTCTCTCTGGCTCCTCTCTCCATCCCTCTCCTCTCTGTCTCTCTCCTCTCTCTCTCTCTCCTCTTCTCTCTTTTCTCTCTCCTCTCTCTCTCTCTCTATCTCTTTCTCTCTCTCTTCCCCTTTCCATCTCTTCTCCCCCTCTCTCTCTCTCTAAATTTCCCAAAGTCAAGTCAAATTGTTTTTTTGGGCCCATCTTTACCTGAAGAAAAATTAACTTTTCCCACAAATTCAAGGCGGGAGCTCTTTTAATGCGAACTTTTAAAGAGCCCCCAAAAATATTTACGTAAATTCATATCCCTAAGGGCACATAATTCTAATATAATACTTTCGTACCTATTCATACGTAAACTCTTTATCTGGTTTTTCATAAAGAGTTCGAAGTATCGTATACGCATATTCCTATTCTCTTCTCTCTCTCTCCCCTCTCTCTCTCTCTCTCTCTCTCTCTCTTCTCTCTCTCTTCTCTCCTCTCTCTCTCCTCCCCTCTCCCCTTCTCCTCTCTCTCTCTCTCACTCTCTCTCTCTCTCTCTCTCCCCTCTCTCTCTCTCTCTCTCTCTCTCTCTCTCTCTCTCTCTCTCTCTCTCTCTCCCCCCTTGCCCTTCCCCCTTCTTCTTCTTCCTCCTCTGAATAAAGTATTGGACTGTAAAATCAATATCATATGCATGAGATTTATGTATCTTGTCCATACCACACACACACACACACCACTTTAAATAAAATCCTAATACACCAACTAAATAATCGCCGCCACAGTACGTGATCCCGCAAAGGGGCGGCGACTACGCTTACCTTATATCTTACCGGTCCTTTCCGGCCTTTATTTACCTGTGGACGACGGTGACATCGTAGTCCCGGGCCCCGCAGGGCAGTATCGCCTGCCCCACCTTCGCTATTTATGTACTGCAACCTTTCCCTTCCTGATGGCCAACCACCCCCCAGATTCTGCCTTGCCCTCGTTGGGAAGCACTGATGGGTGAGTACCTGTTTGTTTGTCTGTTTGTCTGTCTGAGTATCAAGTTTAAAGTAGTAGAAAGCACCAATTACAATCCTATAAGTGAAAAAAAATACATCAAATGGTATAGTTTTAATCCTTCAAACTATTGTCATATTTAAAGATGGAGCTGGTTAGAAGTGAATATATGTGAGTTATAGCTTTGATTTTCTGCCTTGCTAAAGCATTTCAAAGTTTCGTCCCCAAAATTGGGCTTTTTTGTTGTCTTTTTTTAGTCCTTGGTCGTCCTTTCTGATGGCATAACAATATAGTCCAATTGCATTTTTTCTTTATCGGAGATAACATATTCTATATCAGATAAATGTATTGTATGCAGATTAGGCAATATAGACCAATGAGGTGACTCGATGCATGGCTGGAAACGTGAACGTGACTGAAGGAACTTGCCTCTGAGAATAGCTAAGGTTTGTTATTGACGAAGATGGAAGAAAATATATCAAGTAAAGATGAGGCTGGTTAGAAGTAAATATTTAAAGATGGAGCTGGTTAGAAGTAAATATTTAAAGATGGAGCTGGTTAGAAGTAAATATTTAAAGATGAAGCTGGTTAGAAGTAAATATTTAAAGATGAAGCTGGTTAGAAGTAAATATTTAAAGATGAAGCTGGTTAGAAGTGAATATTTAAAGATGGAGCTGGTTAGAAGTGAATATTTAAAGATGGAGCTGGTTAGAAGTAAATATTTAAAGATGAAGCTGGTTAGAAGTGAATATATGTGAGTTAAATTATAATAACATTTACAGTTATTTCATTTTATTGTTATTGTCCATTAAGTATAGAGCATTTGACTAAGAATTCAAAATATATTTAATCCACATCGGTAATATTGAATAATGTAAAAAAATATCAGATCAAACAAGTGTTGCGTATAGGATTCAGGACATAATTCAGGAGCATGAACAGAGATAAGCGGGAGGGAACCTGGCCCTGCAAGCTTTTTAATGCAGGTAAGAAACTACGTAACAACCAAGAGTGACCACAAATATATATAGATGATTAAGCAAATGCCAAGGTTGTGTCTTGAAAACACTATTAAATCTGGACACGAGGCTTGGTCGAAACATAAAAACATTGAATTAGTAATGTTTTTAATTCTCCACGTTCCCCTTGTTGAACATTTAGAGTAAAACAAAGCAAATATCCATTTTTGTACAAATTCAATGGGGAGGAAGACTGAAAATAGGAAAAAAATTTAAAAAGAATTTAAGAAAAAAAGAAATAGACGGGTACAAAAGTCGAAATGGAATGTTTTTTTAAAAAATTGCAGGAATACAGTCAAATTTGCAACATATATTCAAGTAAATTATATCTAAATA